>CABFWB010003892.1:2235-69350 GCA_902151455.1 Timema bartmani | reverse complement strand
TTCACACACCAATGGAACAGAAATAACACACTTAGTACACAGAGGAAAGCCTATTTCAATAGTTAACAAGTAATTAGTTATGAATGTGTGGCCTAATTCAGCCCCCTTTCCCCTTTCTTTTACAAAATGAAACGATCCAAAGTGAAACACAGAAATTGGATGAGGGAAAGAGGAAGACATGGAAACATATTAATTGTTTTATTTACAGATCCAACCTCGAAATGAGTGAGAGAGCTAGAGAGAGAAAGAAAGGGAGAGAGAACCTCGTTACAAGACGTGTGTAAGGGGTTAGTGCCAGAGGCTTGAGTTTACAGTGCAGATAATTGGATGAGTGTCTCCGCCACACGGCTTAGTGCCGCACTAACTTTGTAAACGCAGGCTCGCCAGGCAAGAAGAAGACACGATTACTAGGAGTTGGAACTGCCTAGACCTTGTTCAGGTTACTTTGTGGTTGTCTACTGCACGCTTCTATCCCACCTTTAGGAGAACAATGTATATACGGCGTGTATCATACTATCAAGTAGCGGGGGATGTTAAAAAAATAAAAATGCTTATTTCACTAACTTACATTTTCCTCATATAAAACGTCAATAATTTGGTTTTTCTATAGGGATATAAAAACAATTTTTAACCACGATAATATATTGGTATACGACTTACAAGCTAACATTTTTAATCATCCCGTCTCACTACCCATTTAGATTAATCACTTATGAACTAACTTACATATGGGTTAAAGGTAAGGTTGAATTTAGAGGAAATATTCCTTCATCTGCGTGGAAGAAGAGTGGTAAATAATTATTAAAATCCACCAACAGTACTTCCAACCAGGATTAGAACCCCACTCTCATCGTCATCAGCAGTCCAGTATTTTGTGAGAGTGACGCCTTAGATGACCATTCGACCATAGAAGTGAAATAAATTTGACTTAAATCTAGAGCAGATGTAGCACAATGTCACTCAGATGTCCATTCATTACTGTGAAGATAAAAAAAAATCATAAGCTCACAAAAGATAGATTGCATTTTTCCGCCCTGCTGCGAATCGAGCCCTGATATTTTTTGGTGTTGCAGGAAGACACTATATTGACCTAGCTAAAGTTTCAATCTTTCATAGATTAAACAATATATTTTAATTTACAGTAAATAATAAATTAGTGAAATTACTATATAAAAACATTTCAGAAACTTTGTCCTATATTATAATACATACTACTTTTAAAGGTGGTCACGTTGACAAAAAATGAGTGCTGGTTA
This sequence comes from Timema bartmani, assembly GCA_902151455.1. Taxonomy (NCBI): domain Eukaryota; kingdom Metazoa; phylum Arthropoda; class Insecta; order Phasmatodea; family Timematidae; genus Timema; species Timema bartmani. The sequence continues at coordinate 68,094 of CABFWB010003892.1, read as the reverse complement.
TATAGAATGTTATCGAATACTCTCCACTCCAAGATCAACATTGATCCTACTTTCTCCAGAGGACGATAATGGGAAGGATCACTGGTCCTTCTAGGCTTACATTGATCCTCTTTACTTGAATTGGCTTTGAAATTTCTCTCACTCCGTTTGCCATCCGCCACCACCACCAGAAGCTAAACATTTAATTAATTAATTAATTAAAGTTATTTTAAAATAATTAATTTAACTATCGAAAGAATTTAAATTTGTAAAAAAATGTATAATGGACAATTTGTTTATAATACGTGAATATGGCTCACCTTTCTTCCATAAAAATAACATTGATCCTCCACACTGAGAGTAAAGATTTAATTAAGAACACCTAGTTTTGGAAGATTAAGAGTAAATACTTTGGTTTAAAGGTTTAAATATACAAACATTTAACACTGTCATATTGTGAAGTGCTTTTAGGCTAATTAGACAGTAGAGTAAGAAGGTTTTTGCCAAGCCATAGTTTGAGGTGCGCATGTGATCAATATTTTGAATTTAGGTGGTCATTTGTAATTTTTTCAGACATATGTAATTTTGGAGGCCATTTGTAACATAGGCAGCCATTTGGAATTTTGGTGGGTTTTGAAGATGTAAGATCAATCTAAGATGGCCGACCCAAAATGTTCACCTCCATACACAGTGAATCCACCCCTGTCTGAACATGTCACTCACCTTTAAATCCTGTCCAAGCATGTCTGAATCTGTGTGAATATGACGTCTCAACCTGAACAGTGAACATGTATGATCGTGACCCATCATAACTAATTATGATAAGTGACCATGTTCAATCATTCCTGATCATGCCTGAATTGTACGAAGATTCCTAAGCCTGTCAGGACATTTCAACCTAGAATTTTAGATGGCCATCAATCCAATACATCAGGTCAAAAGAGCACTATATTCAATCTATTACTGAACATGTTTGAACATGTCGCAACATTTCTAAACCGATTGGAAATTCAAGATGGTCACCCCTTTACCTTACTTTTGGATGTTGAAATTCAGGATGGTAAATCCAACACCTAGAGTCTGTAATGGTAAACCCCCCGGTGCTATACGGTGGGACTCCGTATCCAAATTCCTAGTCAACTTAGTTGAGAATGTGCGATGGATTAAACTCCCTATAATTCTAAAAACATTTTATTTTATCTCTCTATAACACCAGTATCTTTCTGTAGAAAGTCATTTCTACAATGCTACTGAAATTTTTTCAACAGGTTATATAAACTCCTTTACTTATTCTAGTTATATTTATTTTAATTGTATTAAGGATCAATATAAATTTATAATATAAGGAACGCACTTGGATGGAACAGCTAATTGACCAACTAAGTTGTACAAATAATCTAATTAGCTGTTCCATCCAAGTACATTCCTGATATTATAAATCATTTGCTTATAATTTCCCCTTATCTTCCTACTACACCAGATTTGCTGTGGAGTATCATTTCTATACCACTTCTGAAATGGTTTGAAAATGTTGGACAAACTTATTCCCTAATAAGGTTATGCGAATCAGTTATTAAAGATATTGGTAATCTGAGATGATGTCACGGGAATACCACCATCATCACTTCACTTTCTTTTAACCTAACTAGCTCTATAAATCACTCTCGTGGCGTGTAGCCTATTTAGCGCTAATAACTACCTTGGCGGCTGACAAAAACTAGCTCTGCATGTAAACTTTAACAAGCTCACACTTAATAATCTAGCAGCTTCCTTACCTTCCTTCTATTCCCCCATTTTACAGCTTTTAATTTTTTTTTTCTGGCTTACATCACATCTAGAAACCACAGCGGTAGTTCTGAATTCCGCATTTTCCTGCACCGTTCCAAAGATTGTACTTAATAGTTTATGTTCAAACACTAATAGTGTATTCTCTATCTTATTGCTTAGCGTCCACAGTTTAGACACGTAGAGTATCACTGGTCTTAGTAAGATTTATTATACTCGTAATTTTGTTTCTCTAGACATTATCCTTGTAATGACAATTTTATTTAAAGCTCAAACACATTTATATGCAATCTGTATGAGCTAATATCATCTCCTCCATGTTGTTTACATTTACTGTACCTACAAATTAATTAGAGTATCCAAGTGTCACAAACTTCATTTCTCAAAATTATTTCTGAAATAAGTAGAAGTAAGTATTTGGTAGTAGTAGTTGGTAGACATAAAAAAGGGGATTTTATTTTTTGAAATATGTGGCATGTTTTTTAGGGCCCCATCACATATATGTTAATAGTCACATATGACAAAAGAAATACACTCCTATAATTCAAAAATATCAATAGTCACACTAGTATTTGCCTATCACATTATTCAAGTGTATTTACCCCCCGGTAGTGTGTATCTCTGTGTCCTAACTTCAGTGTATATAGTAATATAAGACACCTGGAGAACCTGGAAGAAGTTACGGTTGTGTATATCCCTGTCTCCTAGCTAGCTTATATAATAATATACACGTTTATATTCACGCATAGTAATTAGCTAAAAATAAACAATTCATAAAATACTAGAATCTATAATGACATATAGTGCCTAAAGTCCAATAGTTAATAATGCATATAATATATTTTACTGTTCACTAGGTTTTAAGCCCCTCTCTGATAGTTTAATAGCAGTACTTTTAAACCTAACAAAAACAAATATTCAAACAATGTATACGTGAAAGATAAGCATCACTCTCTCTATAGAGAGGAATCCCGTTGATGGGAATATTGGAATTTGATCCAGGCTGGGTGCACTGAGAATGTTTTTCTAAAAAGATTTTTCACTCTACCTCCTCGAAAATTTGGGCTACACATCCTTTATATATAATCCCTATCATCAATAAAACCACCAGCATAATTTAGTATACAAACGTATAGTCAGAATGTGTTATATGACGTGCTGTTAAAATAAAAAATTATGTTGTTTAGAAGAATAACTCATTTTAGAGTTTTGTTTATTCTTTCGTATTCATACATACTAAATTTAATGAATAGTACGCCCAAATCGGGAAAGTTTTCTCATAAATATAGTTAATTATAGCATGGAACAAATTTTCAATAATACGCTTTCAGAAACTTTTCTTAAGAAATCTTTCCTCAGAGAAATAAATATAGCTTTTTATTAACCACAATAAATACTTCACACAATATAATAAACATAAATCAATTTCAAACAATATCAAAATTTTTGTTATTTTTAGTAAACTTTCAAATAATTTTATTTATAAAATTAAAATATATATTCCTATCTACTAAAACAAGTATTTCTCAAATATTCATTTTGGATTAAATCTTAAAATTATTTTCATTAAAATATCAAATTTTCAAAAATATTTCATATTTAAACTGCCTATAAATTAACTTATTTAAAAAAATCTATACACAATGTTACCTATCTAAAATAGTCTGCAAATACCAATTTTAAAGGATCATTAACTCTGTTTATAAAAATTTAAGTTTTTTCTAAAAATCAGTCACCAGTGAAATATGTTATTGAATTTTTTATAGAAAAATATTCATACAAAACTATTTATATTGTTAAAACTTATCAAATACCAATCTTGAAACAAATAATTAACATTAGATCTAAAATATTCGGATTTAAAAATTATTTTTCCACCGGGAGCTACACTTAAATGAATATTCTCCCATAAAAAAATAAAGTGTGCAGTAGTATTCATCATTTTAAAGACTTCCCAAGCTTCAATTTTAATCAAAATTGATTTAGTTATCTTCGAGATATTTTGAAATTTTGAAAATCACTCATAAATAAACTGCACCTTAACGAATTTTTACCCCAAAACCAATAATACAGTGCTATTTATCAGGTAAAACTCTTTCAAGATTAAATTTAAAAATAACGCCTGAACAAAAAGTTTGGCACTAAAAAATAATTCATAATTCTTAAGCTACCATTAATTTTAGCGCTTGGGCCAAAATAAAAAAAACCTTAGTTATACATAAACATACAGTTTAAATTTCAGGATTTAACAAACCGTTTCGAATCCGTGGCCAGGGATTGACAGACAGATTAACAAATAGACATGGGGACAGAAATAATTGTATAATCCTTTTTTTTTTTGGGCTCGTAAATAGACATGGGGACAGAAATAATTGTATAATCCTTTTTTTTTTGGGCTCGGATCACATAAAACGTTAAGACTCATCACCTCTAGATTTTTTCTCATTTTTACAATACTTTCTATTGACACAAGAGGGTAAAAAGTGTTTCTCTGGTAAATAAAAACTGCATAATTAACGTTAAAAGTCATTATTTAATGTCAACTTACATTTAAATATATATTTTTTCAGACAAATCAATGATCACGCTAATTAAAAAGCGTCCTAAAAATGAAAGAGTGTTGCATGATACATTAAAAGAAAATAGTTAATTTAATGAAAATTACATATCCTCCAGGCAGCTCTTTGCTTTCATTTGTGTATGTGGTTCATCAACCTAGGAAGCTGTGAGAATATTTCTTTGATATATTTATTAAAAATGGAAGAAGTTACAAAATGATGAATTACACACCCTGTAATGATCGCTAGAGTTTGTAAGGGTAGTCAAATCTAAAATCTTGGAGGTTACGGTGGGTAGAACATGCATGCGCAAATCGGATAATCTAAAATCACTTTAAAGGGATTGACTGGAAATCCTATTGAGAAGAGTACCAGTGAGAAGACTCAGGCAGATGAAAGGATAAGATTATAGTAGACCTGAAATTGATAGGCTGTAATGAAGTGGACTAGCTATAAATAACTTATGATAAAGGTTTGAGACGCACTTTTGTGAATGGAGTAATTAACTCTCGCGTTCCTAATGTCATATAGTAAGTTGTTAATAGATCAATTTATTCAATAAAATTAAGTGGCTTTCTATAAATTAGTGACCTTCACATACAGTACTCTTACTAAATAACGTTTAGATAAAGCATATTATGTCAAAGGCTACGGAGATATAAAAGAATAAACTAAAACTGTTACCATTTCGGTGGTCAAATGATTTTAATAATTACTCTTGCAATATACTGTACTGCCAATGAAAGGGTTCAAATTACTTTCGGGTGTAATGTGGGGAATTTTAGCTAAATTATTTTTCATTTCACCTCAAAGGAAATGTGGTTACATTTAGTCTAAATTTAGCCTACTTCATCTCTTCACAATACTAAAATTAAGTAATGTTTGGCTAAGCCGAACTGGTAGTAAAACGCAAGGTAAAAAAACCCTTAAAATTGTGGAGTGGCTTTGGAATCAAGATGAACTAGAGTGGATCAAGGGTTGGAACCATTTAAATTAGTCATTATTCTCCCAATATAATTTTTCAAGTATTCGAATAATGGTTCCTGGTGTTAACCTCCATATACCAGTTAATGCTTTGTTTGACTAGACACTTTACAAGATACATTAATTAAAATAGATCTATCCCTATAAATTAGATCCCCTCTCTTCATAATAGCTTTATCACGACTAGACATCTAAATACTTTAATGTTCACTTCGTGTTTGGGTCCCATTAATGGCTGATTCTTATGTAAGATAAATCCTTGTAGTTTGTATCTTGTGACAAATAACTTATCTTTAGTCCCCTTTTCCTCATTCGTCTTCCTCTAAAACTTGAGTGCAGTGAGTGGGGGAATGAAGAGGAGAGGGCTCTTGAAAGAATCGCGTGATTGAAAGACATAGAAAATAGCTCTCACGGAAGTTTGAATAAAAAGTAATTAAATTGGAAACAATGTCTTCAACTATTCTTTTTTTTTTAATATTTAAAGTCAGTGATTGGGTTCTAACATAGACAACATTAAATACGTAGTTATTGACTTCATCGTTTAGATTCTGACCCAGGAATACTCTTTTCGATATGGTGTGGCGACGGCTCCATTGTTTATTCTGCATTTTACTATCCTTCCGGGAGTGCTGCATATTATCACTAAGGGAGAAAGTACGAGGAAAGCACCATTAAAAAAAGAAACACCCGCCTCTGCATCTAGGGAGAGTGGCAAAATATTGAATAATAAACATTTTCAATGGACCTAAACTCAACTGGTACTTTAGCTCCCACCTTCCCGCCACCAGTAATCTATTCTATTGTGAGAATGACGCCTGATACCATGTGATTTGGTTACATCTATATAGTCTAGCGACTTTATCATCAAAAAGATGAATAATTTTAATAAGTATGTAGTTCTTAAAACTTATGAAAAATATATTTTTTCAAAAATGTTTCTATTTCTCATAATGATGGTACCACGATCAACTTAACGTAACTTAAGGCAAAGGTTGTCCTCGTATTTTTAAATGGAAGCCATCACGATGCAGTTAACTTAACGTTCACTTGCAGCTCACTTAGCTTAATAGATGTCCCGGGAGGTCTTTCACGTTGAGTGAACGTTACATGAAGGGAATCACGTGGTCTAGCCAGCCCATCAATATGTGAGTGACTTCTACAGGGATATTTAGTAATTCATTTGTCGGTTTTATGACCAAGGTCTATTCTTTATTTTCAGTTCTAGTGATCGGAAATTGAAACAAAATAATTAAACTATTATAGGAAAGTTATATTTATCGAAAAATTTTAATGATAAACATTTATTATATCGATATAAAAGAGAAAACATTCACAGACCTTACAAATAGTATTAATCACAGATGAAAATACATATTCTAGAATGCAGATGCTTGGCTTGAGTTGTTACGTTAAGTTACGTGACTCGTGATCACATATATCTTTTCTTGAGTTAAGTTAACCTTAAATGAACGCTACGTTATGTTAAAGTTAAGTTGAACCTGATGCTGGATTTAGGAGTGTGCAACGCCCAAGTCAATGCAAGTAATGAGAATTGCAGATTGTTTATAAATTCAGTCTAAATTCCTACCATCGCGGAACATCTTACTCTAAAGATGTGCAAAGATATGAGAGACAGCAGTACATTCAAGGTTTTTAGTCGGAATATTTGGATACTTTTTTTTGAACAAACAGTTAGAACGTCATCAACTTCTGCTGTTAAAATTATTTTTTAAACAATGTGTTATCAGACAAGTAACTTGGTTTTTCGTCGTCCATTGTTTCGTTTTGTAACTTTCCAATACTTCCATAGTGTTTTATTTTTTATAATTATAATATTTTTTATATAAAAACCTTTTCATGGCCCACCGTTTAGGAGCCACTGACTTTCAAGTACGAACTCTTCTCACTCGACTCAAATCTGAGATAATATTTAGGAAATGGTTCTCGAATTTCATATGGTTACTCAAAATGGAGCGTTCAAAGGCAGAATTTGAATGTTTTGTAGGTCACTGCAGTCTGTAGTTTCCTCCCTGATGATAATAAAACATGCATAATCAATACTTAATTACGTTGTCTACAAGTTAATTAGTTGCAAAGTCAAGTTATAATATCCCATTTTAATGGATTTAGGTTCTATTTGATTATTTTTAAAGTTAGAAAAGTGAAAGAATCAATAATTAAATATATCTAGTAAAAATAGTTTTGCATTGTCAAGAATTTAAAATAATGACTTTGAGGTGATTATTCTCGATTTGTTTTTTAATATTCTATAACTCATGCCATTTGGTTTATTTTTGTAAAATTTCCTGTTTAAATCCTCCCTCCAGGATGTATATTGAATGTATTTCAAGGAAGCATTTGTCATATGTCTATCTAAAACAGGAAACAAGATAACGTCTGTTTTTAAATGCAAATAAATTATGATCAAATGGTAGTTTAAGTGTTTAAACTCTTCAACGGAAGAGGGGATTGTGTTATCAGCAAATAAACAAGAGGCCCCACAGGGTAAGCCCAATAATTTTCTTACATCTCCTTTTATTCCTTCCATTGGCGTTTATGTGTGATAGAGTATATAAGTCTGTCAATATTCTATGATGGGCTCTGCTCCTTCAAATAGGTTTAAAGTCACAAAGTAGGAAACGTGCTTGAGCCTAATGAATTTTAATATTTATTTAAATAATATGATGCTTTTCACTGTAAATACACAGTAATAAAATACATGTTACTGTGCAGATTCTTTTGAAATAGATAGGTTGCGAGCGTGAGTCCAAAACTTACTCCTCCCCTTTTAAATGATAAATATCTAAGGGTTCGTTGACAAGGTTTAAGAGTTTATTTACGATAATTTCTAAGCAAAATAAAGAACCCTCAACCTTCCCCCCTTAATATGTCATACTCCTGGTAAAATGGATATCTCTCCGTTTTTAAAAGAGGGACCGTTGAAAAGATTAACTTCGCGTGTCTTCATATCATAAATCATCGTTTACCTTAATATTAAGTTTTACCTTTCAATGTCTAGGAAAAAAAAAACTTTTTCTACAAAAAAGGGGGTGGTGGCTGGTTGAAATAGAAATTGGGTTGAGATGAAGTTTATCGATTCGTCAACTTACCCACCCCTTTTCTTCTTTAAAACCTGTCAGTATCATGTAACTGTCTAGCCACGGTAGTTTGCGAGTAGCTCTTAGATTATTTAGCGAGACGTTCTTTAAATATTCTTTTGAGACATGGACTATTTTTAAATTCCTTTTAAACTCATGAAAGTGAATGGCAGTAAAGGTGTCATAAGTTTATTCTTTAGGAAACTAGTGTCCCTATTATTTTTATTCTATAATTAAATGTATTATCGATTTTATATGTGATAGGATGCCATTCACACATGACAGGCTCAGCATATAAAGAACCATTATAGCTGGTTGGGATGGATCGTGATACAAGAATCTCGAATATAATAAAGAAGATTCATGATTTACGCAAATAAAATTTGAGGATGTTGTAGTTTTCGTATCGTATGAAAGCAATACCCGTTATTTATATATATATATATATATATATATATATATATCTTAGGCCATTTTAGACCGGGAAGGGATATGAGATCCAGCTAGTGACACTGTTTGTAGACTGTTAGCCTCTCTATTGGCACATAACATTGCCCAAGGTACACCATAGAAGATTGTCTACACATTGTACCCACAATGAGGTGATGATTGTTATTATTAAGTTGTGGAGCCCGCGTGAGTCTTAACTTAATTTAAACATAGTTAATTAAATCCTGGTGAATGTGGGGGCTACTAACTTCAAGCGAAAAAAATACCCAAAGTACCAGCTGGGGTTCGAACCTGGGGCATGCATGCTCTGACCCCTACACCATGAGGCTGGTCCATTATATGCTATAATTTATGTACATTAGACTATAACGACAGGATAGTTTGAGACACATATCAGTTCTGGTACGGTTTTAACTCTAGAGTCTAGAACGTCTCTCTTGAAATAAATTGTAGAACTGGTACGGAGAGGTGGGTGTTCCAATCAAGGTCAGATGCGTTACGTTTTTATTTATTTTTTATACTATTCTCCTCATGTGCGAATGCCAATACACTTCCATTAAACTCTACTTTAATTATGTTTACTAAACTTGTTTATTTAAAGTGAGGTTAGTTTGTGAGGGGATTATGTGGTGTGAAATGAATAAACACAATATAATCTTGCTAACCTCTACATGAGGTGTCAGAATAAGGTTATGAGCTATATTCAAATTTCTTAGGTGTTAGCGTGAATAATTTTGTAATAATGTAAATGAATGTAAATCGATTGTAAGTAAAACGATGATAAGGAAATTATTCTTAGTAAATTATACCAGCTTTCCAACAAGAGTAAAGCTGCTCTTGGTGCTACGCCCTAAATATCCCAATTAGGCCTAAAGATTTTGTATGAATAACCTTTAAAAAAATATTTTCTTTGGGGGTCTCCATTGATAGTACTAATAATATCGTAGAAGGTTATTTTGTAAGTGATGATCTCATTTATTAAAAAATTGCACTTGCATATAACAAGACTTTAGGTATGAAAACATGAACGTATGATATCTAGTAGATTTTATAGCTGTAATATAAGGTTCATCCTAATTGGACTTTGGGTACATTTGTTTGGTATCTGTGGACAAATATTTTAGTCTTTGTAGTGATTATAGGATAATACATGTTTTTGTGACATCAAATCTTAAAATAAAACTACTTTTGATTGATCAAGAGGTTGCAAATATGTACAAAGAATGTAACGATAAAAGTGTAACCTATTGATGATTATTGGGAATTATAATTAATAAATCTACGTACCTGTCTGAAAATGAAACTATCTGTTTCATAATAGTAATGCATCAAAACTTTTATACAATCAATGTAAGAATTATAATTTAATCAAAACAATGGTTTTCCTTAGTAACATTCGATGTGATCTTAAAATTATCCAAGCAATTTAGTTTGATTAAGTTTACTAATTAATTGTTATACATTAGTTTAAGCGTTTGTGTCTCGGATATAATCATGTCGGTAAACTTGTATGATCGTTTTCAGGAGTAGTGCAAATCAAGATATCTTGTAAAACATTTATGTTGCATGGAATTATTACAAACTAGCAGTGTGACTAGTTCTACAGACGGTTGAGAAGCACCAAAATTATATCAAATTAAAATGTTGAACATCCGTCTATTACTTTTTGATAGTTACTCGCACAACCCTGAGATAGTTATGGCAATCAAAAACTAATTATGGTAAATATAGTATTAATATAAATTAAATATTTGAGAAAACATATTACCTTGTTCCCAAACTTAGTGCATAAACAAAAGAAATCCATTAACAACGCAATCTTTACCCAAGTACGATCATAAAATAAGATTAACCGTTTAATTATTTGGCATTTTTACAGAAATGTTGGAAAAATTGTATCACAGTTCACCAAAAAGCATAAGTAAATAACATACTTTATTACAGAACCATATTGAACAATAGGTATCATGGTTTTTCAATAAGTATCATGGTTCACCTGGCTATGTTGCCGTAATTTATTTTAATCGTTATGTCGATGCTAACTAGGGTAGTTTATCGTTCGATTTCTAGTTTTGCAATTGGAATGCTAACGGAAACGCTTTGAGATAATCTCTTTTATTGTATTTGTTTATTTTTAGATATTTTCATTCGCTAATACAAAGTTCAAATTCTCTACCATATCAAAAGTTTATTTTTTCTATAAGCCATTTCCCGTCCTTTATTTTTAAGTCCCAATCTTTCCAGCTTTAATGGTTATTATGGGGTGGTCCTTTTACAAATTTATCAATTTAAATATTTTTAAATTCAAAAAAAAAGATATGATTATAAAATTTTAAAACTTCAGCTACTACACCTTTTCCCCCCTTTCTGTTTTCAGAGACCACATAACATTTTTAAATTTTAAGATTTATTGGATCATCTTATATGGTTTATTTAAGTCCCTGATGAATTTTAATTTTAAACCACAGTGATAAGCATGGTTCTAGATTGGTTTAAATTCACTATGTTTAGACGTCAATCAGTTCTCCAAGAAGATATCTTAATGTACGTGTTAAACTTCCATTTTATTTCATATCAAAAATTGTATTTTTAAGGAATCTTGAGTTAACACCCTTCTCTATTTACTTTATCTTGGTTTTGAAATTTAATTACTGTATGTTATTGTTTGTTTGAGTGTGGGGGGTGTTTCCACTCCTGACAAAGTACAATCATCTTCCACACTTACAAGTACTTTATTATATTAGTTTTGTAATTTTGAAAACACTGTTTTATTAGCCTCCTCTCTAAATAGGTAAATTAAAAAAAAAATCTCTCCCTTAAGGTTAAATAGAAAGGGACTTGAGAAAAGGTAAGCTCTTTTTAAATTCTTTATAATATACAATCTATTTAGACAAAATGGATCAAATATTTTTCCAGTAGCAGCATGGAGATTAAGTTGTGGTAGAATTAGAGGTCATTGATCAAGAGACGCTCAAAATTTCAAGTCAAGTTTCAAGGCGTGTGTACAACACTGTATTACATATAATGGTGGCCATCTAAGGGATATTTTTTTAATCAGTCATTCAAGGGAATGTAAATTTTTTTCCAATATTTTGTTGCTATTTTAAGTTTAATTTTAAGTATGTAGTCATTAAAATAACAATTATATAGTGTTATTAAATCTGCAGACACTTTCTGCCCCACCATGAATGTTGTTTTTTGAAAGTTTGGTCGATAGGAATACGCCCGCGCATGATAGGAATATAATTCCCAAACCTATAAATTCCAAACCTATAAATTCCAAACCTAATGTAACCGGGGCGCGATAGGAAAATAATCTAATGGGGTACCCCACAAACTTAGAGTGGTAATCATAGTCTGAGCGTTTCTTCGTGAGAATGTACGAAAACAGTTATAATTATAAAAAATACTATAAGAACATGTTTGTAGAAAATATTTTCGTCTTTACTTTTTACCAGGCCTATATCAAACTCTTTAACACATATAATGAATGAATAAATAGATAATTGTAAAATAATAATTTCTCGAGCCATATTTTTAGCAAAATTACTTTTTAAGAGTGGCATTATATATTTTTTACTCACACAAAAAAAAAACACGCAAAATTACCAAATTCCTTTTGAAGTATTTAGAATTGAATGTGTGTTCGCTTAGAAACTTTATTACTACGCCTAGGTTGTTAAGTTTGGAGTTGTTAGGTTTTGGGATTATTCTATCACGCCGGGGTTACGTTAGGTTAGATTGGTGCTCTGTTTGACAACCCCTTGAACCAACGCCCCAGATAGCCTACCTGTTTGCCGGGCCCTTAAACCCACCCCTGTTGACATATATTCAACAACATCTTTTGTGATAACTATGTGAATAAAATTTGAACTCTACGTTTATACTAGAAAATTATTTTATTTATTTTAGCAAAACAATTTTGTTCTTATAAAACTGTAAAAATACTGGTCTTATCTATAAATCTCTATAATTCTACCTTGAGTATATTTAAATCCTACAAATGTATCACCATCATGATCTTAGATAATCTCCAACAGTAGATCGTTATTAGTAAGCATTAAAGTATTAAAGTATTAGTGTGGCAATGTGATGGGAGTGGGAATGGCTGGGGAGGCTCTTGAATGTCTCTCAAGGGTTCTGACATTGGCGAAGGGCACTTCCAAGTCCCCTTCATCACACCAACTATGATTAAGAAGAGGTCAAACCCTCTCATTGTGTGTGTCTCTCTCTATTTCTGACCCTTCTAGAGTTTCCTGTTCCTGTTTTGCGTGTCCTGGGAATGGCATGAAGAACTGCCGAGGGAAATTTACTTTCCACACTCTTAAGCCTCATCAATTAGAAGTAATGATGCAGTTGTGTTTTATTTTAGCGTCCTTGAACGTTCCTTCGTCTTTCATACACTTTTTTTTTGGAATTGGGAAGGTTGAATTTAGAGGAAGTGAACCCGCATTTGCGTGGAGGGAGAGTGGAAAACAATTTTAGGAAAAACCACTCCCGGTTCACCCGACCGAGATTCGAACCTCGATCTTCCCGTGCTCGGTGGTCTGGCTCAACATGACTGGCGCGTTAGCCAACTACGCCACCGAGGCGGGTGTCATCTTTGTTGACCACAAGAACGAGGTTTATATAAAACTATGAAAAAAATGAATAGTTGTTGAGCCATTTTTTATAAAATAAATATGTATGCCTCCATTTAAAATGATATGACATAGGGGTTACTATTTGTAGTGATAATATGTCATAAAATAGAGTCTAATGGTTTTAAAATAATTAAAGGTACTTTATATTTGAATAAAGTATGTGTATAAAAATGTATCATGAAAACACGTTGTTAATTTTAATACTTAGAAAATATTGCGAATTGTGTGTGAACATATAAAATCCCTTTTTTCATAATAGCGTATTGCTCCCCTATCTTGACCAGAAAGGTAGCAACCCTGCCTTGACTAATGAGTAATAACTCTGACTCTATCTTAAAAACTGCCCTGTTGTAAAACTAAACAATGAAAGCCTGTTACTTTTCAGCATTCACGATGGGGAAGTAGTTTTTTTCACTGAATGGGTCATAAAGTAGTTTTCATTACTGTCTAATGAGAATATTTTTTTAAATAAATTTTAAAGTTAGATTATTGAACATTTTGGTGCATCAAACATTAAATATCGGTTAGGGAGCCTTGTTATATAATTTCTCAAAGCTATTATTCCTGTATTGTTAAAATTTTTACTGTTATTTTATTCTGTGCAGTGCGTGTTACTTAGCATTCAGGCCAATTGTATTTTCTATAAGACTTCAACTAAGCGTTAAGCATGAATAAGCTAGATTAGTGCCAGGATCATGATCAACTTAGCGTTAACTTAACGTAACTTAACGTAACGTTAATTTAAAGTTAACTTAACGTATGTGTGATCACGATTCACGTAACTTAACGAAACAACTCGAGTCAAACATCTTCATTCTCGAGTATTGATCTGTGATTTGTTCTAGTTTTACAGTGATGATCTGTGAATGTTTACAGTTTTCAATCGATATAATAAATATCTATTAAATTTTTTTTTTTATAAATTTAGCTTTCCTATTTTAGTGTAATTATTTTGTTTCAATGTCAGATCACTAGAACTTACGTTAAAGAGTAAACATTGGTCATAATACCAACAAATGAGTAACTAAATATCCCTGATGACGTCACTCGCATAATGATTGGCTGGTTATATCACGTGATACCCTTCAAGTAACGTAAAGTAAAGTAAAAGACCTCCCAGGACATCTCTTACGTTAAGTTAACTGCAAGTCAACGTTAAGTTAAGTGCATCGTGATCGCTTCCATTTAAACACACAAAGAGGTTCTTTACGTTAAGTTACGTTAAGTTAAGTTTAAGTTGATCGTGATCCCGGCATAAGAGGAATCAGTTGGCATCCATGCGAGTTGGGTAAAAAAAAACCTTAGAAAAAAAAAGTTATCTTACTGCCCCCTACCAATATGGGAATCTTAACATCCCGCAAATGGCTATTCGGTTTATCGCGAGGGTGACATATTATACCTTGCTACTAGTGATGTAGCTCCTACATATTTTTGTATTCATCTATAATATTATCTAGCTGTACTTCACATGACTTACAATAATTATATTGGGGTAGGCAAAGCTTTGAAAACTTTATTAGCTTAGAGCGAAGTATATTACTCATATTTTGACTCTATCATTTTGTAAATCATTTTTAATACAAAAGGCTCCATATATAAAATAAAGTTTTCTGAAATTAAATATAGTTTTAATTATTAATACTTTGATTCAGCTGTGAGATTATTATATCCATAGTTTTAACATTTAACTTTGCTTCTAATGAAAAAGCCTGGACTTCTCACACCGCTAAAATGTTACTAACATTATTTGTGACCTTGAGGATAGAGGGAGGACAAATGAGCAGCTTTTCCTCACTCCTTAGTGCGTCAGAGAAAGATGGATAGAGGAATGTGCTACAAATACAGTACCACATGATACTCTCAGTATTATGCTTTATCTATTTCTCTAACGCAATTTTTCTGTGAATGAATGGTGAAGTTGATTACAAATTATTTATATCTACAACATTCCAAACATTAAATCAGATTGTATGGTAGAGGAAGTTGCTAAGAGATGGTTGTGGATCTTCACTCATCGATATTAACTCTCTGAGAGCTATTTAACACTTCTAATTCTTTTCGCATCCAAATTAGCACATTTTAATTGACACACAATCAAATGTTTATATTCTCTGCTTGGTTTTGGAGCTATAAGTATCTGTGGTGGCCTATGGACATGGGACAAGAATGCCTTGGAACTATTTTTCATTGGATGGATGCAACGTTTCTTTAAAAATGATAGGAACAGTAATTAACAAATTCTATTGTTGAAATAGAAAAATTGCAAGGCTAAGTTTGGATACTAATTTTGCTGGATTATCTCTAATACTACCAACTCTAATTTTAATAACTAAGATATCAACGAAATAAAGATAAAATTTAATTTTTTTTAAATTCATCCGTTTAAGCTAACCGAATATCTAGCTAAGTTTAAACTCATGGCATATAGATGAGGAAGCTATTGTTTTAGTGCCAAAGTAAATTCATATGAGCGGAGAGGGAGTCTAAAACAGTTGATGAAAAACAAACCTAAGTACATTTGGTCTGGATTTGAACCTCAACCTCCCCGTCACTGGCAAACCAGAACAAAAACAAACAGGATTGAGTACTTAGTTTACGTGCGTATCGATGCGGGTCGATAAAATAAGTTCAACGATATATCAGGATGTTTATATTTATATTCATTTATTTAAAACTTATTTAATGGTTTGGGGCAAGGCCATAGCTAGGGGAAGGGAGGATTTACGAGGGTTGAGATCTCCCAGAATGTTGACAATAAAATGTCAATACCGCCTTATTTACGGTTCGGACAAAACAAGAAAATTTTAGTCTATATATATTCTAATTTTTAGTTACATTTTTAGTGATTATATTTTAAGCTAGACAGCAAATCTGGGTGATTGATGATCTCTTTACAAAGGAAATGTGTATATTATAGGATGTGGGGAGTTATGTGTAAGTTGGTAATTATTTTAGTTTAGGAGACCACAAAGCCCCAAACAACATAGTATTTCAAAGAACACGTAACAAACGAGTTGCCAAAGAAATAAGAATGAAAGGATGAGATAATATAAGTGGTAAAAAGGTCCGTCTATCATTCCCCGAGCAGCTTTCAATTAGAAATTATAAGAGTTAATGTCTCTATATTACATTTGTTCAAATTGGGAATAAATTTATATGAAAAGTGTACATTAGTTGGACTATAAATCAGGGATGACATAACCTTTCCAACATCCCTCCATTTTTCAACGTCTAATTTTATTAGAGAAAGACAAAATAATATCTAAAATCATCCATGCTGGGTCAGTGGTGGCAGAACCGTATGTGTGTCACGGTTCGGTAGATAACTAAAGAGGAATTTTGAAGGATTGTCCCCACTACCCCAATCTAAAGAGTTCCTGGGCCCCCTCCAGAGGAAAACGTTTGATAATTGAATGCCTTAAAGCTATTGGAGTGGCCTTAAGCAATTTTTTTTTAAATTTTTGCTTTCTTCATAATATTTTTAAAATATTCACTCCCCTAAAATATATTTAGAACTATTTTACCCTTATTTTTAAAAATATTAATAAAATGCCTTTATATTTAGAAATTATCTGGATTTTTTAATTGTATCATATTCAAAATATAATTCGGGAGTAAAATAAATAAATATAGGGGAAAAATAATTTTCAGGGGTAGTGCTCCTCCTTGAAAGAGCAATTTCAACCTTTAATTAATAATTGCTCAATGTAAATTTTTAGACTTGGTGGGGCGGGGGGTTCTAATGTAAATTTCTAAATACTAGACAATTAATATAAAGCACTTAATGTATTTAAATCCAGACCTTTGCTATCATAAAAATTTAGGTGCAGATATTTCTAGAGGCATTTGATATTCATAATTTTTTTTATTAAAATCTGATATTCTTAATTATAAATATTTAGCCTATTTATTTATTGATATTTTTTAATTTAAACCCGTGATTGAAGATACTGTATACAGACTGCCAAATCCTAGAGATTGATTGTAACATATTTGAAAGTAGATTACCAAACGAGAAATAATATTTTGACAATATAGAAAACATATTTGTGTAACTTATTATTGTAAGTTAAACTATCTTATATCGTTATTAAGAAGTTAACACTATGTTTCTCGGCAAATGAATATCACAAAGCTAGAATGGAAGTAATTGTGAATTAAAGTTTTTAACTAGTCAATATCTATAGGCTTAGATTTTCACAATAATAATAATTATAAAGCGGGTCCTTGGTAATGCTTTAATATGGTACATGTGTATTATATCACCTTTTTTTTAACAATGATGTGTGGCAATATTATTATTTTAGAGAAGTCAAATAAAATAAATCAACAATGCTTTATATTTTTTGTGACAAAAAGTCATTTTATTGTAATATATCAACACTTTATATCATATTTAAAATTTAATTTCATACATACAATTATTACAACATTCACACTTTAGTTTCAACACGAATAAAATTGTTTTGAAAGTATTCTACATTGTGTCAAGCTTATTATTTAATTTAGGCATTTTTGTTCATCCATATTTAATATTTTACTTAAAATTTACCCTGTAAAATTGATTAAGCCCATTTAATGTAAGTTAATATTAAATTTAAATAATATATTTTACTATCTGGGCAAAATAATATTTAAAATAATTTCCCTTCCACACTCAATATAATATTATTACTATTTTAATATTTATTTATTTAGTATCGTGTAGGAAAATAATGCCGTTTAGAGTGTAAAATAGTAATTTAGTATAAAGAAAATATAGCACACACATATATAAATTACATGTAACGTTCAGATAATAATATTATATGCGTCTCTGAAATTAAATCACAGCCCCTATCGTTAAAAATAAGTGCATTAAAACGTAGGCTATTATTTAAATTATAGCATTTCCACTTTGATCATTTAATCAAATAAAAATTACAAAAATGATTTAAAGTTACTGTTAATTTATAATAATCAAAGTATATAATTAAATATAAATACATATTTTTAAAAATAGTAAATTATTCATGTTAGGTTTGATTCAATAATAAGACTAGTGTTTCTAAATATTTTTTGCCATGGTGGCACTCCTTGATGCATCCCAATATTTTGTGGCATCCTTTGTATGTTACGTGCCTAGTTCAGGCATTATAAGATAAGGACAAACTATTTATAGTATGTACTTTAAATTAAAAAATTAACGTTTAGTTAAAAAATTATCTTTGAAACATTAACTTTCTATTAAGGAAAATAACTTATTGGTGCAACTATATTTGATTAAACTATGAATGTGTATATATTTTCCTGATATCCTTAAATAACTTTCACTATAACAAAGGTTTCCGTGGCACCCTCTCTGAGAATCTCTTATTTATACGTTTAATAATTTTGGTTCACACTTTTTGAAATAATATTTTATTGTATTAGAGCATATAAATATCTGACTCGATGCAAATAAAATAAATTCTAAAGAAAGAATTAAAAACATACATGTCATTTATATAGATTCCATTCATTATTTTGTCAATGCTGTCCATTTATTTTGAGGTCCAACCAATAGAGATATCAACCAAACTAAAAATACATTACATTCTTAGTTTTATTATAGTATGATTTTCTTTTGAAATCGCAACTCAGCTAATATCTGTCTGCTAACATTTCCACTCATTCCTCACAGGTGCTCTGACACATTTTTAATATAACATGTTCAAAATATCTAATATCGTTTTTCATATTTGCGAACAAACATGTATGTTTATTGGAATTCTTGAATATTTTTTTCTTAGAATAAACCAAAAACAATTCAATACAGTGATTATGAACATTTTGTAAGGATAATATTTTACACAAATATTTTAGATACACAAACAAGTAAAAGATATAAATTTGTATTCAACATTTACTGTAACATTACCCTCTCCGTTTCCTTGGGACATTTGTCTAAAAATATCCTAGGTTGACAAAAGGTAGGCCACGTTGATTCGCATTAGTTTTATCACTGGACATTTGTCATGTTTTATTAAAAAACTCACCTATAGTAACATTTAGAATTAAAATATTTGGTTCAACTGTAAGTATTTAACTATGGTATTACTAAACGAAATCAATATCAACCATGAAAAATATAACTTAAATATTTTACAATAAAACTAATAAATTTTATTTAAAATATAACATTTTATTTCTTTAATATTTTACTGGCAATCTGTATAGGCCATGCTAGGTTTAGTCCTAAACAACATATGTACAGTACATTTTGAAATGGTAAAATCTTGTGTCACAGAATATTTCATGAATGCAATCAATGTAGTATCAAATGCGTAGGTATTTCAAAATATATAATTGACTTCATTTAGTATGTTTGAATTAAACTAAGAACTTTAGGTAATAATTAATACAAATTCAACTCCACAAAAAAAAACCATGAAGTCTCGAAATATTAATATAGTATAAACCACAAATTAAAGAATTCTACATATAGCCCGAATGTGCTATAAGACGTTGTTCTAATATATATATTTATATATATATATATGTATATATAGGCATATATATATATATTAGAACAATATATAGGCCTATATATATATATATTTATATATAGGCCTATATATGTATAAATAATATTATTTATATATATATAAATAATATTATTTATTATATATATATAATATTATTTATAAAATAAAAAATATTATTTCATGGAATTACTTTGAGCTGTTATTGAGTAAAATGGCGTTCTACACATATTGCCAGTACAATAAATATGTTTTAGAAATATCCACACATTATGTTTAAATAAACAAATTATTTATCAATAAGATAAAATAAATATAAGTATTAACTGTTTTCTCGTTTCGGCAGTAATATGATCATTTTAGTTTCGATGGTAATGTTAAGAGCAGTACTATTGTCGAGAAATGATCTTCCACAAGTCTAGGGATCAAATAGTAGACTCCTTGGGAGACCATTTTGCCGTCTGAAGACTGCTTGCCAGATTCTGAAACAAATTAATAAGTGATACCATGTGTTTTAAACATACCTTTATCATTTTAGTTGTATCATTATTTTTAAAACTAATAAAATAGTAACTAAAGAAGCCATTTTCAAGATTTAGGCTTGGATAAGAGTAAATTTACTTTAACATTTACTTCTATAATCAACGACAAGCCTAATAAGTGATTAATAGAAAAAATATGGTTTAAATAAAAAACTGACTCCGCCACAGGCTGGAAACAGTGATGGATGTAGAAAAATATACTTCAACAGCAGTGAAAGTGTTTGATCCATTTAGGTTTCCCTGATTAAAATAATCTAAGCAATCCATATAGTCTTATTAAGATAAGACAAAGCTCGAAAATCTAGATTGTATCATGAAACATTAGTGAGGTAAAACGCTTTTAATAGCTGACACATTTTATTTACTATTTCTACGGTGTTCTAAGATTTAATTGATACATAAAGTTATGTTGTTATAAAATAATTTTCACACATGCACATATATTAACATGATAGCATAACATTTTACATTTAAACTGGTATAGGCATTACAAAAACTCATTTTGGTTGATTAGAGTTCTAATCGAAACAGATAGTTCCTCCAAATTTTCAAATCCCTTAAGTTAATTTGATATTTCTCAACAAAATAGTCAAAGCTTATTTTGTTTACTGATGATAATATTTACACTGAACATATTATATTATCGAAAGAAGCAATAATTTTAAATAATTGAGGTTAAATTGATTCACTACTAAGAAAAATACTATTTCAGTACACCATGGAGAGAATCAAACAGCGCCACTTTCAAACCAGACCAAACGAGTGAGACCCCTTTGTTCTCATATCCATTCGTATTAGATTTTTTCTCCTCAAAGTCATAGTTTTTTTTAGATATATGTTAGAATACAAACTTTTATTATATTTTTGCATTAGCTTTAGATACGTATCAAATTGAAATATGATATAATAAATGAAATTACATAGGCAGTTTAATTCATATTGAGAATATGATTTTGAATCGAGTGATAAAGCAAATATATGAAGGTAGAGTGTTTGGATCTAAAGGAAGGGGTAGGCCATGTAAGACATGGCTAAGTGCTTTAGACAAATGAGTGAAAAAGAGAAACATTATGAGTTTAAATTATGTATGTATGTATGTATGTGTATGTGTATGTGTATTTTGTATGTATGTATGTATGTATGTATGTATGTATGTATGTATGTATGTATGTATGTATGTATGTATGTATGTATGTACACAATAGCTCAGCCAATAGCGTGTCACTCTATTGAGATAAAGCTCCTGGCATTACAAAACAAACTATCGTTGGGTGGGTCACAACTTTCACAGCGGTGAGTTAACGGCTGGGGGCTGGATTTTGAGTCGGTTCTAGATTTATGTTAGTATATTTAAATCATATGCTGATATAATCAGCAGGTTCAGAAAGTGCACTTAAAATACCTCAAATAAATTAATTGATATATAAGATAGTGTTGGATTGTAATAATGTGTCAAGTTTAAGTCTATAACTTTCAGGGTCAATGAGATGTTATTCTGTAAATCACTTGTGAAGAGCGATTAATCCAATTTGTGGCAAAATATGTTTTAAAGAAAAGCTGTTTTAATATTAACCAAATGCATTGGTCAACATTTTATGGTAATACATGTATAGGCCTATGACAGAAGGGAAAATCGATGTGCAACTGAAATATTACTCTTTTGTTTTTTATAAATGTCTCCTACAAAAGTTGAATGTTACCAGAACGGATGTTCTGTGATGGAAATTATTTGTTTATGTGTGAAGGCGTAGAACAAATTTCAAGATCACTTTAAATTTGTTTAAATTAAATACTATTTTTTAACTCCCCTTATTGTGATAACGGATGTTGAGAAGAATTCATTGAGCAAAATTTATTGGTCACTCTGGATCATTAAAGGTCGTAAATACCAGCACATAGGACGTTTGGCATAGTCTTGAAAACACCTGCTGATCCTACTTTTTTTTTTGTTTTCTTCTAGCTCGAACTTATTTAGACAGTGTCTGTTAAATCACCTGATAGGTAAGGTTATATTAGGTTTGCTAAACTAAAATGGGATCGTCTGGTGAATAGGTTATTTTATGTTATACTAGGCTAGGTCTGTATTAATGACAGATAATCGCTTGTTGGCTAGGTTCGTTTATGCTTGCTTAACCCTCTTCAATGGACACTTGATCTTAGGCGTTACTCTCGCAATAGACTAGACTTCTAATTAATGTGGTCTGATCCCAGTCAAGTTTACTGAGGGTGTTTTTTTCTAAGTGGTTCTCCACACTCTCCCCTCAAATGTGGGTACACTTTCTATAAATTAAACCATTCTCATTCCTAACAATTTAGCGCAATTAGTATGTAGGCGTTTAATCCTAACAGGTAGTAAAACTCTGTGCTTGAAGAAAAAGTTATAATAGGTTAAATCCTCAAATATTAAAGGAATTCGATTTATGGCTATGTTGGGCTAGGTTAGATTATATTAGGTAATGTTAAAGTGAAAACTCCGTTTTTTTCTTAGTCCATACGTCCTATTAAGTTTCATCCAAACGACCTCCACTTTGCTTATTAGTATTGCGCCAAACGTCATGTATATATTGGTCCAAAATTTTCAATTTTTGGTGGGAGTGTTCCAAACGTCCTACGGCATGATTACTAGTCCAAATTTTAAGGCAGAGATTTTAAGAAGATACAAACATACATAAACATATACATATATATAGTAAGTTTTCTAGTAGACGGATATGGCTCTTCTTATGGATTTTGGATTGTATCTCAAAATATATGTTGGAAATAATGAACGTTTATATCGATGAGTGTTTTTTTCGTGGAATAGCTTAATCTTGTGACGTCTTACTGTCTCGTTCGACATAAATCGTATGTAAAATGATCAAAAATGAAGGACACGTGTTATTAAGAAACATTTGAGCACTATTCATTTTTATTGTAATTTTATTGAATATCGTTAGTTTCTCCATAAATAACTCTGTATTTTTTTTTTACCACGTCTTAATATCCGTCTAGGCTAAACTAATTTTGATATATTATAGAGGATTAAGGATGAAGAAGCTATACATTAAATTAAACGTAGCCACGTTTGTGTAGAGGGTGTGTGAAATATATCTAAGAATAAAAAACTGACGGTAAAACAGGCTAGAATTTGAGCACTAACTCTCTCTTCACAGTCAACTCAGACTAGATATGCCTAATATTTAGTTCACTTGACTACCGCTGTGATTAAAATAGAAAAAGGACATACACTAACGCTAAGATCATATACAGCTTTTTTTGGCATTGCATCTCACTACCGAACTGTATTAAACGCGTTTTTACTAATTATGCTTATGTTTTAGTGATGAGTAAGTCGGTATTTATGGTAAGTGTACCTTTGTTAGAATGGAGGGTGAGTGTAAATTCATTTATGTAAACACTCTCTTAATACAATTATCTGGTATTTGAACCCCAATATTCTCATCATAAGCAGTCTAGCCTATTGTGAGAGGGACGCATTAGACCATTCAACCATCAACGCGGGCTCATATAGCTGACTAAGAAAGGAGTGATACTTGTACATTTATCTAAGAATGTCCTCGGTATGCTATCAAATTGTGTGCCTTACAACTTGAGAGAGGTAGTAAGTGGATATATTCTCATATATAATTATGAGAAGTGGTGTATTAAAATATGAAGGACGTTTAATAATTCACTTCCATGTCAACTCAATAAATCTGTCAAGCTGTCCAGTTTATTTTATGGCGTACTTTCATTGGGTGGAACTTCTTGTAAGGGCGTCCTATTCTACTGGTCTCATTAGTTTAAGTGCATTTCTCTACAAACCAATGTCTGTCTTATGTGATGTTCATGTTTTAACAACTCACTCTACACCTCTAAATTAAATGTAAAATTATTACAAACATTAAACAATAATAGTTAGCTAAGTTTTGAAAAAGAGTCTACGTACTAAAAAGAATAAGGAAACATCTGCTGGGTGGTGCAAAGGCATGAAAAATTATTAGAATAACAGGTTTTTTAAAGTGATTTATTATGTATATTTTGTTCAAAACAATAAATGTACCAATCTTTTCAAAATTTTAATATTTTGTGTGCATGCTATTGTTCTTGATAAGCAATTTTTGTCTTTTTGGCATACTGTTAATAAGATTTTCACATATATTTTTTTATTACTTCACCACACTTTTATGGACGTTTCAAGCAAACCTACTTTAGTAGTGATCTTTTGTTGACGAACTCTTTTTTAACAATGGCCCACAGATTTTCAATTGGGTTCATATTCAGAATGTTACCTGGCCAGGGAAGAACACTGATAATTTTTTTTTTGCAAAAAGTATTTTCACAGGGATAGCTTGATGACATGGTACCCCGTCATGCATGAAAATGTATTAGTCATTTAAAAACCAATTTATAGCCTGGGGAAGCAGCTTGGTCTTCAAAACATTTAAGTATGCCTCATTGTGTTTTCAACAATGTAGAGCCTCCCTGGTCCATGTATTGACATAACACTCCACACCATGACATATGTAGGATGTTTAACAATGTGGTTCACACAATCGCAATAAAACTCTTCAGTTACCCTTCTCCGTACGTAGTTTGAAGATTCATCAGATATTTGAAAAATAGATACATCTGAGAAGCAAACCTGCAACAAAATAGTTATTTTGTGTAGACCCTCGGTATGAAAAATTATTAAAACTTGCTGATAAGAGCGTAAATAAGATGGGTTCACATGATAATTAAAATGTAGGTTAGGCCTATTTTTATAGTGTAGGTATATTATCTTAGCGAAAATTACTGAAGACTAATACATTTCACAAGAGCTTCTAAGACATTAAGAATTATTTTTGCCCTCATAAATATGTTGCTAACCTTTTCCCAGTCATCATCAGTCCGATATTTTAGTCCTTTAGCCCATTTCAGTCGTTTTTTGGCCATTGCTGGCGAAATTTGTTTTTTTCATAGGCCTGCGTGCCTTCAGGCCTTTATTCTTTAGAGCTCCGCCGATAGTTCTTCCAAAATAACTTTAATTTTGGCGGTTTTTCTAGGTGAAAGATCCGTTGTCTTACCCATAACCTCAAAATGTTACTGGTTTGAAAGCCAAGAACAATACTAAGGAATCAATTACAAACATCAGGATTAATGTATTAAAAACAACTTTATATTGTTAAAAAATTGTAACAAACACCATCAAAAACTATTTTCTCAAGTAAACAATTAAAATTAACATCAGAATAACTGTTTTCTACAGTACATCTATGAAGTTAAAACAACATGAAAAATTGATTAGTATTAGTATTTATTTTCAAACCAATTCAAACGGATGACTTTCTTATGCCATGCATTCTGAATATACCTTTTTACTTGCCATTTAAAATTAAAGGGCTACAATATTCTCTCAGAGTAGTATTTGCAATGTCCATAAATAAATTGCAAGGACAGACAATGAAGGTGGTTGGCTTACATCTGAAGGCCAATGCTTTTAACAAGGGCAACTCTATATCGCGTGCTCCAGTGAACAACACGGCGTGTTTGTATACCTAACAGGGGGAGAGACGGTAAATATTCTGTATGAACATATTTTAAAATACCAAGTTCAAACAAATAACTTATTAACAAACCAAATCTGCCATTTTATGTTATTAAAAATCTGAAATTTATGCAAGCTGTTTAAAGAGATGGATCAATTACTGAGAGTTGATTATATAATTTTGTTTAACATATATTTGGCTTATTTTTGTTATCATATTCGAAAGTATTTTAACTAACAGATTTTTGTCTATATTATGTTTAAAACAATCACATCTACAATATTCAAAACTTCAGATAGTTACATATATTTTTAATATTAGATATCAAACAAATTCCGTACGAATACCACGTTATTTAGTTAGTAAAATCAAATAAAGATCTCACCTAATAATCTGAATACAAGCCAATACACCAAAACCAGAGTGTAAAATGAATTATCTATATAAATTAACTTATGTAAATTCTCCTTGGATTTCATGTTGATATTTTTCCTTCATGATCAAGCTAGAGGGAAAACAATTGAATATTATATAAGATAATACATTTTATTCATATAAATAAACCATATTTCACGTTGTTTAAGACGTTTGTCCCACAAAATGTGATTTTAAATTAAAATATTATGCCTGAGCTGCATACCCTCATGTTCTCCTAACACCATACGCCAAGTTGTAGCTTTCTAGGTTTCTTAGTTTTGGAGCAATAGATTCTAGAGATATACAAAACATATAATGTTTTATATAAATGGTTAAATAAAACATGTTTTATTTTTATGGTTAAATAGTAATATATTTAATAGCACATTTTATAAAATCTATGAAACTAAACCAACATATGGAGTATTGCAATAAAAACTAAATTGCTCTTTATAATAGTCTACCATTCGTACACATGTTTAACAGCGGAAATGTTTACCTTTCCTCCGTTAATGGAGGTAATTAGTGGTATTTATAAACAAAGCTCTTATAGAGCTGAAATAATATTGCTAAGCACAAATAAAGAACTCATTCTGACCCACTTAGGTGGCCGCATGATTTGATGCGCTACGCTCATAGCAAACTATAATGTTGATAACCGGGAGATTGAGGTTTAAATATCGGCCTATTATTATTATTATTATTATTATTATTATTATTATTATTATTATTATTATTATTATTATTATTATTATTATTATTNGGAGGACCTACAGTTTAACGTGGAATCCGAACCACGGTGGAGGCCTGGCATTCCTCACATTCACAAGTTGTGATTAATACACATCTTGTCAGAGGTGAAGGAAGGGTTTGGAAATCAGATAAATCTGTGCCGGGGCCGAGGATTGAACCCCGGACAAAAATCTCGGTCTAGTATACTGAGGGTGTTTTTTTCCGAAATGGTTTTCCACTCTCTCTACACAAATGCTTCTACTCTTCTTCTAAATACAACCTTCCCAATCACTAATTCCATCATCGTAATTCATACATAAGAGTAAAGTCCAAACGGATAGTAAAACACGGTGCTAAAAACTAATAGTGAAATTTATCATAATTTTTGGTAAACCTCATAAAAACAGGCAGCAGTAAAAGTGTACTGAAGTAAAAAGAGTGTTGATCAGAGCTATTTTAGTGGAAATAGGTATGTATTTTAATTTTTGACTACCATTAGACTCAAAACTAGTGTTATTTTATGTTTCTTCAAGAAATTAATCAATAATGGTTACAAATAAATTGAAATTAATTTTGTTTTAATGAATTTGAACGTTAATTAAAGTAGTGAACATATGGATAGTTCAAATAGCATATATCATAGTATGCAGATGAAACAACACTTTTTGATAAATTAAACATATAAATATTATAATTATAAGTCTCTAAGTTGCTAAACTAAAAGAAAAATCTTTATCGTGCTTAGTTAAATATTGCTTATGTTTGTCCACTCAATTTGGATCTGAAGTAAGATTTGTTTCAAAAATTTAATTTCTCTCAATTTAATGATTGAAATAATTGCCTTGGGGTTGCCGAAAATACTTCAAAATTGTTCAAGGAAGATCATTGAAAAAAATAGCTGCCAGATGTTTAGCGCTCTAATTTTAAATAGCTGTGAAGCACTTTACCCCTTTACCCGTTTGAAGAACGGGTCAAACAGCTAGTGTCGATATAGCTAACGCTGAAAATAAATCTATCTGGTAAAGAAAACCCATTTCCAGATGAGCTGTAAAACTGAAATTTTCCAGGAAGGTAAAGTGAGCGCCTCACATAACCAGAAAAATATAAAAACAAGAATTTTCAAAATGAGATGGGAAAATGGGAAAGAGCTAAACTATAATATATTTTTTAAATTAGGTCAAAATATAAATTTGTTACGATTGTAAAAGGATCCCACCAAATAATAATAAACATCTGTGAGACCTAAATTTTCGGATTGGAACTCCAGGTAATATTGGGGTGGGGGGATAGTGAACTATAAATTTGGTCGTAGGGAATGTAGATTTGAAGGCATGTAGAAGAACAACTATAGATAACTAAAAAAGTATTATAATTAGTAATTAGTCCTCTTATTGGGGAAGTTGCAAGTTTTCAAAATTCCCCGATGTATATTTAAAACCAAAGAACACAAAGCCCTGAAAATTAAAATAAAGGTTTCTTTATAGTATCGGGTGAAACCTTTTTAAATTTCTTCCCCTAGGAGGGTAGAAAAGGGTAGAAAAGTGTGAGACAAACTGACTCGGTTATCAACGTAATTCCTCAACCCCTGAGCCAGGAAACTTTATATTCTGGCTTGGCAGGAACGTAGCATGATTACCCCATGCAAAAAGAAAATTCTAAGATCAGGAAATTTCAAAATTAAGCTCAAGGAAACTGTAGGCTTATATTAAAAACACTTTTTAAATGGGGTATGAAGCTAAATTTGGCAGACAGGTAGAAAGTTAACTACAAATATCTAGATAGATCAGAAAATTTGAAATTTCTGAGAATGAATTGTATAAAAAGCGTAGGAGATTTAAAATTTTAAAAACTACTAGAAAACATCCACTTCAGATTGTGGTAGAAAATTTAAACTCAGCAGGAACGTAAATATACCACTCCAAATTAATAGAAAGGCCTGAAAATGTAAAATCAAAGTGGGGACTGTTGGAAACAGAAGGTAAAGAGGGAAACAGAAAGATAATCAATTAGGTGTGGTAGAAAATTTAAGTTTGGCAGACAGGAAGGACTAAATTGGGTAACCATATTTGTCTCAAAGCTCATAATTTTTAAGTAGGAGCTTTTAATGGGGTAGATGGACTGCGATTTTCAAAAATAATAGAAACATTTAATTTAATGTGTGGTTGAAAATTGAAACTAAGTTGGAAAGTATACATTTATTTTTTATTTATTTGAGGTAGTTACGGATCATTTTCTTAATCATCTGCTTCTATCAGTACACGAATTTTTTTATGAGGAAGAGCGAAAGGACCTATCAATTTTGCCAGTAAAGTTATTTTCCCATTCCTTTCATAGTTCTTAATCTAACCACAATAATTGAAATGGGACCCATGACCTTTTTTCCCTTCAGAGTTTTATCACTCAAGAAAAATCCATCAACAACTGCTGGGCTTAAACTAATGAGCATCGGGTCGTGATTCGAGTATTTTGCCCCAAGATAACTGAGGTTTGCAATAAGGAAACAAAGATCACTACAAAAAACAAACAAACATAAAACACTGAAACTTTTAAATGTATTAGAATGAGAAAGAAGGGGTGATTGGGTATTAGTTAAAAGAAAAAATATATCTTAGGTATGAAATAAAATTGAAAATTGCTAGTAATACAAAGGGATTACTCCAGTAACAAAATAAGGGTTAATTATATACTATTTATAAAGTTTCTTTAAAAAGGGTACAGGGATGTGGAGTGATAGCATAATATCTGTCCAAAACATTATAAAAAGCTCTTTTTGGGCATATAAAGAAATTTCAATTTGCCAAGTTTGTAAAAGGAACATTCCACAATAATTATAAGAGCTGGTAAGTTTGGAATTTAAAAAAAGGGGGGCTGGAAATGGCTAATAGTAAAACAAACTTATCTATATTGATATTTGTGCTTTGTTTAATCAAACGAGAAAAATCTAAAAATAAACGAATAAAAAACCAAAAAGATTATCACATAGGTGATCTAATAGCATTGTGATATCAAAGATAGAAATCAAAGGATGAATTAGCGCTCATTTACAGCGACATAACAATTAAAATAATCTAATTCTGGTGCCACATCTCATTGAACCGTGGTGCTCTTTGGAAGATAATAATAAATATTATTCAATATGTTTTTAAGAGGATAATATGCCTTAATGATTTATGGTCAACTGTGATGCTATTTTATCCAACCTATTTATGTTACATTATCTACTAGTTCTATTATCTTATTTTATGAGCCTGCTTAAGTAATTGTGTCATCGTTAATGGGCTGCATTTGTTTGTGGAAACAGTTTGTGATCAAGGTCATATTTTGTATTAAATATTTAATTTATTTTAATTCATTAGTTACCATATATAATTTATGATTACCATAGCTAGCTCAGGATTGTACATCCAGGAACTATTAAAAAGTGGGCAGCCGAATGTTGAATATTCTCATATCATTTATCTCGGGGTGCTGCTTAACCATGCAAATAACTAGTCAAACTGATAATATCCTACATTTAACTATATAGAGTTGAAACCCATTTCCAGTTGAGCTGGAAAACCAAAATTGGGTAGAAAATTACAATGATCACCCCATATAACTATAAAAATATAAAAACAGGAAATTTAAAAAGAGAAGGGGGCTATAATTTAAAAAAATTTAAATGAAGTAAAAAACTTAAATTTGGTAGGAAGGTAAAGGACCACTCCAAATAATCATACACTCTGAAAACCTTAAATTTTTATATGGGACTCTAAAATGCACGGGTAAATAAAGGAGGGCTAAACATGAAAATAACTACTAAGCGTCGGAGAAGATTAAAATTTGGCAGCAAGGCAGAAGACAGCTCTATAAAATTAAAATTATTAAAATTTGAAATTTGACTTCCATGAGGAAGAATATGGTTTGAAAATTCTCGGTATTAATCGATATGTTTATTGAAATAATGGACATAAAACCGTTAAATTTAAATAGAAGGATTATTTATAGAAGTTTTTTAGAGCTGATTAGTGCTTTTCAAATGTCTTCCCATAGGTTTATAGAGATGTGAATTTAGGTTTCGGACTCACTGACTCACTATTAATAGTAACAGTATTTTCCTAGCCCCTGGACCTGTAAATATGAAACTATACTTTCATTCATATAAAGAGGTTATTGTTAAAATTTCTGAGTGATATCTGGACACATTATGGTAGTGAAGAAGGGAGTTGTGGGGTTAAAATTCTCCAAAATTAATGAAAACAACATCTCATTGCGATAGAAAAATTAAATTTAGAAGTTATGTAAAATGACTCCTTAAAATAACCAGAAGACTCTAAAAATGTTAACTTACATATGGTAAGCAGGTTAAAGGACAGTTATGGTCTACTAATATTCATAGATAACCGAAAGTTCTAGATTTCAAAATTAAACTTCAAAATAGGGTGGGCGGATGAGGGAAAAGAGGAAGGTATATAAGAACATACATTTTAGGGCAGGCAGAAATTTTAATTTTACAGGAATATTGATATTTAGTTCCAATATCAAAATTATTGCTATACGTTCTCTCTTTATATAAGAGTGCTCGGGAAATAAGAAGTCTTTGGAACTTATAAAATTAAAACATAAAGCTACTTATCAATGTAGTAGAAGATTGAAATTTGTCAGGCAAGTCTGAAGAATAGCCTAAATGGCAATGAATGTTTAAACATTCTTGAATTTTAAAATAAAATTCCAGAAAATGGAGAAGTGTTCCCATTAAAGTTTACAAACATATAAAATACATTTAGCACCGCGTCTTACTACCCATTCGGGTTATACGCTTATGTACTAATTACGCTAATGGATTACGAATTGGGAAGGTTTAATTTAAAGGGAGTGAACCCGCATTTGCGTGGGGGGAGAGTGGAAAACCATTTAGGAAAAACCACCACCAGTTCACCCAACCAAGATTCGAACCTCGATCTCCCCGTCCTCGGTGGTCGAGCTCAACACGACTAGCGCGTTAGCCAGCTACGCCACCGAGGTGGGTAAAAATATAAAATGATTCCTTGCTGTAATAGAAAACTGTTTTTTTTTTGCTAAAGAGAAGGAAATATTTCAAATAACCAAAAGAGTTTGAAGATTTAAAATATAAATTGGCTTACGGGAAATGGTCAGGGCTGTAAATTTCATAAATTAATTTATCAACGCCTTATCGGTGTGTTAATAGATTGAAATATGTCTAGAGAGTTAAGAGAAGCCACTATTTTTTTTTAATTTGAAATAAAAATGGAAGGAATGGCGATGAAACTGGGAAAGAGAATGAATTTCAAAACTTATAAAAAGTGCCGTCATTCGATATTGTATAAAATAGAAATTTATCGGATAGCTTGGAAAAGTTTGAATAGTTTTTAAATTTTAAAATCAATACCTATGTTAAAGGAGAACAAATAATCTATAACAATTATATTATAATTCTTTATAAGTGTGTTTAGAAAGCTGGAAGCTTTCAAAGAGTTATACTTTCAACAACTGCCTCAAATGACCAAGCATTTTAAAATACTTAAAACTTGAATCTTCAAAATTTGTTTAAGAAATGGGGGCTCACAATTTATTAAACTAATATTTAAAAACTTTTTCTTGTTGAATAAAATTGAAATTTGGCATGTAAGTAAATATACCTTACCATATAACTGAAGGATGTCTGAATAAATGTAAATTAAAAATTTAAAACTGAGAAAGGTAGGAGATTTAAATTGATACTATTTTTATCAGTGTGGAGAGAATTTAAAATTTTGCAATCTAGTAAAAGAGCCATTTCTGATAGCCAAATAACCTTTTCAAATTGTAGTGTGCGAATCGAAAAGGGTTGTAGGTGAGTGGGGTGCAGTGTTGTTTTAAATCCCTCTATAGTTATTAGAAAATTTACCTTTCAGGGTGAAAAAACATTTTTATTTTTTCTAATTGGTAAATAGAACACCAAAACAGGTGTGTATGGTCAATTCTGGACAAAGGGAAGCAATTAGGCTAAAATAAGGAGTTTTGTTGGACTCTAATTTAATTGGAAGCTCACACTAGTCTTACCGTATTTTCTATTTAACTGGAAGCTTACACTGCTCCTACCATGGTTTTTTTAATTTAATTGGAAGCTCACAATGATCTTACAATGGTTTTTTTGCATGGTTTAAACTATTATGAGGAAGAAAATAAGGAAGGGTGACACAAACAAAACATGGAATAAAATAAAATAATTTGGTGATCTTAGAAATAATATTCAATCATTAAATCATATTTATAAATAATAATTGTAATTCTATTAATAAGAAGAACAACAAGAAGAAGAACGGTCAATTAACGATTGCCAACGTTTTCTGCAAATGAGTTTGACTTTTTGTTGTTCTTGATAGGTTGCCTAAAGAGGGAGTGGGTCTGCTTGTTTCTATTATTATCTTTTTTCGTCAAAAGATCAGGATTAAAACTATGCTTCAAAATATTACTTCTGAATTTTAACACAGTAGCTCTCGTCTTTCACTGCTGCACTTGTTTCCACAATTGTCATTCTACTACTGTACGCAAAGAAAAAACAGCTTCCCTTGTATGATCTAACAAGCATAAATATTCTGTAAAATAAAACCAAACTTACTGTAAATTGGTGATAAATACGGTATTTTGTAAAATAGTGCCCATCTTTATATCTATAAACAATAAATATTGCTAGAAAAACTAAAAACTAAAATTTTAACAGTAGTTTACGTACGATTATACATCAATCACTAAAGTAAACTGAGCAAATACTCACCTAAGGAAACACTGCTCCCCTTTCCCCGGTGTTTAAACTAGTTTTAACTTTATTTTCCTCTTATTTTCTGTATTCCCTTTTTAATTTTAAAAAAGATTGCTTCCCTTGCTTCCATTGAATAAACGCCACTACACATAATATAACATAAACTTTGGAAAGTGTTGAATTTAACACTAGTGGTCTAAGAAATGTATTAAAAGTGGGTTAAGAGTGGCTTCTAAATTGTCAAACTAATAGAAAAATAACCTTTATCGTTACATTCGTTTGTGCACACAGTTTGGGACTCGGGTAGGAATTTTTAGAAGGATTCGATTTATTGTAATTTGTTGATTGCAACAATTTCCTAGCTATTGCCGTAGTTAGTTCAAGATTGTACAAAGAGGTACTAAAAAATGTTTGTTGCCAGTTGTTGAACGTCCTAATTTGATATAGTTTTGATTCGGCTTTCTCTGTCACCCATGCGAAGAACAAGTCAAACAGCTACTAATATATATATAAATGTCCAATTTATACACGTATACATTTAACTATAATTATATATATTTATACATTTTATGTATCATACTTTATATATCTTATGTATAAATACAACGTGAAAATGGCCTTGACAAAGCTTATAAATATGATCTACAAAACAGGAGAAAGGCCCAAGGACTTTCTAGAAGAAACCCGAGTGGCTATTAAAGAATAAGAAACAGGCCAAGAAATTCAGAGACCTTAGGACCAATAGCTTCATATCTAATGTGGGGAATATCGTTGCAAGCATACTCAACTGGCGACTGGAAAAGAAAATATAAAATATACTAATTTTAATTCAGAAATGGTAAAGATATGAGAGATGCCATTGCGATTCTGAGAATAATCTCAGAGATAATGATGGGAGACCAGGAAGAGATAGATCTAAATTCGTTTCATCGACTGGCAAAAGGTGTTTGATAGAGTTAAGTGGAAGTAAATATTGGAAGTACTCAAATAGATTGGCATCAACTTAAGGGACAGAAGGTTAAATGCAAACCTGTACCTGGGACAGTGAATGAAGGTGAAGCTCAATAATGGAGAGACTAACAGCATAGAGATAAGTAGAAGAGTGAGGCAGGAATACTGTTTGCCATCAAGTTTGTTCAGCTTGAAAGGTATAGTAGCTGGTCAGGAAAGCCTTGGAGGGATGGGTCCATTTCAGGATAGGAGGGCGCGTAATCAACACATTTAAATACGGAGATAAAATCTATCATTGATGGCCAAATGCAAAGAAGAGTTGCAGAAAATGATGTATGGAATGGTGGCGATTGGAAAAATATATGGTTTGGAGATTAAAATCGAGAAGTCATAATTGAAGCTGATTTAAAAAATTAAGATGCTCTGAAAATCAAAATTGGGAACAAAGATTTGGGATACATAGAGCAGTTAAAGTACCTGAGAAGTCTGCTGATAAAGTATGCCTGTTGCAATAAGGAAATTAGGGTGAGGATTGTCATGGCTAAATAATATTTCAACAAGATGAGGTTACTGCTGACCAGTAAGTTGAGTTTGTAACTGAGGAAGAAAGTGAATAAATGATACATTTGGAGCATCACCCTGAATGTAGAAGAAACCTGGATTTTTAGGAAAATGGAAAAGCAATACATGGAGAGCCTTTAAATGTGTTGTTGGAAAAGACTTGAGAAAACTGGGCTGATAGAGAGGGTGACAAATGAATAATTCTTAAGAAAATCGTGTGCGAAAATAACAATTTCAGATATGATTTCTCAGTATACAGCCAACTAGATTGTACACATCTTTAGTAAGTACTGTCTTCTGCACGACGTCATATGAGGAAAGGTTGAGGGGAAAATAACCTAAGGAAGAAGGAGGAATCAATTATTGGATGATTTGAAGGAACGGTGAAAACTCTGGGAGCTGTAGGAGGCAGAGTCCAGGATGCATTGGTGGTATAAGCTCACTGACAAAAGTAATGGACCTGTCGTAAAATAGAACACCTAATAATAATATAACCTATAAATTATATATACAGGATGAGTCAGGAGGAGAGGGCAACATTTTAGGAGATAATAATATGGGCTACTGTGGAAAAAAAGTTTATATAAACGTGTTTAATGTTCTCAATTGAACATGAATGTTGCTTGTGTTTCGTTCTCACAACAATTGCTTAAAAATTGCTCCGTGAACGTCAATATACTTTACAACCTTGTAACGGTTCCCGTCACACGGACTTCTCATCCGATATTTAGCTTGGCCCGCTAAATTTAACATTGGTATCTGGTGTCATGACTTTAAGGGACCAGTCAGGGCCCACAGCTATAGGACCACGCCCTTCTCCACTGAGCGACGCGGGATGTCGTAACCTTTGTCCTAAGTTTCTGTGTCTTTTGTGAGTGTAGCCTACCATTCTCTTATACGAGTAGCAGCATACTAAATGCGAGAAATCAATACTTCTAGTGTATTCGGCTTTATTCAGTAAACTTCCATTTTCAATTATCCCTATAAAGAATAATCCAAGGGATATAAATCAGAAGAGCGTGGCGGCCAAGGCATTGGACCAGCATTGCCAATCCACCATCCAGGGAAAGTTTGGTTTAGGTATTGAGTCACTGCACGAGCATGATGGGGTGGAGATCCGTCATGATAATAGTATATTCTCTGCCGTGTTGCCAAAGGAATATCCCCCAGAAGTCCTGGCAATTCATGTTGCAGCAATTGTAGGTAGTTTACATATCTTAGACGATTGTAAATGATAATAGGGACAGTTAAAATATCGTTGATAATACCAAACTACACATTTACTGAAAGACACTGTTGTAAATGGGCTACTACAGTTGCATGAGGATTTTCCTCAGCCCAGAAATGATTGTTTTGACTGGTATTGATTCCATCACGGAAAAAGGTTTTCTCGTCGGTTAACAGTAGGTTTGGTATTAATCGGCGATGACCGTGTATCCACTGACAAAACTCGAAACGCATAGCAGCATCTCATGGGTGTAGATGTTGGAGACGCTGAAAATGATAGGGGTGGAAGCCAAAGCGTTGTAGTGCTCGATTTACTATTGTCTGTGGAACAGCCATACGCCTACTATTTCATTATGTACTCGTAGTAGGGCTGCATTCTACCCTCCGTAAAATGCTTTTTAGTTCGTTCGCATGGTCTTGATTTGCACTATCTGACTACATATGAGCACTGGGAAGCACACCATTAGTACGCAAATTAGTGAATACTCTGATGAACACTCTACGATTGGGTGTTATTCGATAATACTTAATTTCCACTTCAATATACTTTACTTATTAGATATATTTTTATTTTTATTTAGAGAATAGAAATTGTATTCACTTATAATTTGTTGATCATTTTATATAATAAAATAAATTAAACCAGGGTCTTCTTATCTGTAGTGAATCTTAGACAGCTTTTTACTGGATTACGAAAACAGTAAATTATATTATATATATATCCTTATAAAATATAATCTACTATTTTCGT
Organism: Timema bartmani; assembly: GCA_902151455.1. NCBI lineage: Eukaryota > Metazoa > Arthropoda > Insecta > Phasmatodea > Timematidae > Timema > Timema bartmani. Next base: position 30,661 of record CABFWB010003892.1, on the reverse strand, counting down.
AATTCATCATCAGATAAAATTAACAAAAAACTATAAGTGTACTAATTTTCTGCTCTCTAAATGAAAATAAAAATATATCTAATAAGTAAAGTATATTAAAGTGGAAATTAAGTATTACACTATAATTAAAACTACTATCATTAAATGTAAGGTATTTTATTGTTAGTAAAATAATTGATTTCGTCTAAACAAAAAATTGTCTCAAAAACATTGTGTTTTGGTCATTATAAATTAAGGGTTGACGCTAGAAGAATTACAATTAATGTTACCATATATAGTATATACCATGATTATATTTGTTTACACGTTGGTCTAATTTAGATGAAGCCATTATAATTTGAATTTATCAAATTAACCAAACGCTACATCTATTAAAGAAATGTAAACATACATTTTAAGAGACCAAGAAAAACATGTAAAACCAAATAATTATTATTTACTGCACACAAATTGCCTGTGATAAAATCCAAGTTTCACATTATTTATTGGTTGTTGCCTGGTGCAATAAAATTTGAAATAACATTAATACTTCCCAATCTTAGCTTGATGACTTCTACTAGCGTAAATATTATAAAACTAGGCTCTGTATATCAATTTGTTTGAAAGAAACACTTGCCAAAACAACCAGATTCAGCAAGCTTACGGCTATACCAAACACACTTTTTATGAGAGTAATGTTGTATGAAGGTATCTGTTTGTTTATCAAAATCCTTTAAATAATTTGTCCTAACCATCTGTTTGGTGAGTATTTAGGCTAAACATTAAGTGCGTATAGCTCTATTCGGCGGTTACTGGAGGGTCGGGTGTGGAAACACAGATGGGTATTCTAAAATAATTCTTCATTTGTTTCATTCATTGTGGATAACACAGACGGTTAGTAAGTAAGATGTGGTGTAAGTAAATATTGGGTGAACATGACTATAGTTTTGTGTCCAAGTTTGAGAGTTTTTATAGTCAGACATCCTAAATTTGTGGTGGCTCATTTGTTTAGGGTGCTAAAACCCGGTTTTGATCCTAAGTAAACATGAAATATGTAACGTTATTTCACATTAGTGAAATAATGGTCAGGGGACACAAATTTTTGTTCATTCTCGAGACAAGTTGTTTTGTAATCATTATGCTTATATTAATTGATTCAAATACTAATTTTGGCTATAATTGCATATAAGCCTACATGAATTGTTGATAGTTTATACCACCCAATTATATAATATAAGGATATAAAACCAAAAACAGCCTTTATAAACCACCTATTCTCCATTTTTTGTTTTTGGTCTTAAATATTAAAAATAATTTTCTTGGGTTTCAGAATGATTTTTATTTTAATTCTTGCGGCAGGGGTGATCCAATCTGGACAGTTTGTGAATGGGCAGTGGCAGAAATACCCCTATACTCAATATGAACCGCAACAGCAGAAATATAAGCAGCTACCATTTCAACTCCCTCCTTACCAATCTCCTATTTATCAAAACCCCTATAAAAAATCACACTTTCTAGCTAATGAGGCACAGAACTCACTCATAACAACACGCCTACCAGGATATAATCTAGCACCAAAGTCACCGGCCTACAACCCATCAATGTCAGCGTCTTACCATTCACCATCCTCACCTTCTTACAAACACCTATTCGCTTACAATCAACCATCACCAACTAATAAACCCTTTCCTGATTACAATCCCTCTCCTTACAAGCCTCTACCAGCTTACAGTCCACCATCAGAAATCTACAAGCCCTTTCCTTATTACAATCCTTCGCCTTACAGGCCAATACAAGCCTACAGTCCCCTACCCTCCTCTTACAAACCCCCACCAGATTTCAGCCCAACCCATTACAGCCCCCGACAGGAAGAGGAGTCCTTATTCATCCATATTCAGCAACAGCCTTTAGGACAAGATCCTGAAGATGAACTTCTCAAGTCAACATCTTTCAATCACAGTGAGTTTTATTGGTTGTTTCAAATCTCTTTTGTAATGATTGTAGAGAAGATTAAAGAGAGGGAGATTAAGGGAACAGAAGAGACCCACTAAAGGAATTTATGGAGAAAGAATCTCAAATTCTTAATAAAATGTAAATGCTGGTTTTATTACTATGAGAACATTATTTTATTTATAATATTTTTAAAGCTTTTGTCTTTATCACATAAATTATGATGATATGTTCAAATATTATTCTTTTATATAATTTGATAAGCCCATTTCCGGTAATAGAAACTACGAGGAAATGACTGAAGAGATTTTGTCAAACGACCACTCATTTTAACGGTTAGGAGTCCAGGATATCAGTAAAAATAGTAATTTTCCAAAAAAACATGATTTTCACAGATAGTTTTCAGTTTTTCATTCTTTATTTGATCAACATGGAAACCATTATTTGCTATTAGGCTGTAAATCTCTAAATAAAATATCTCTTTTTGGCTAAAAAATAGAAATTCAAAACTTATTTATTGGTCCAAACACATCACAATAATTTTCTCTTTTGATGAATATTTTTCTTTGGATGCTGCTCATAACACATATAAATTGAGATGCCTACATTGGTGAAACATATATTCTTGATAAGAATGTTGTTTTCGTTAATTCACACTTAAATATATTATATTAAATATAATTAGAGAATTAAAAGGTTAAGTTGCTAAGTTCGTGAAAATAATGTGTACGTTTTATCTCGCGCTTGAAAAAATGATGTTTAAATATATTTAGTTATGTATTACTATCATATATATCAATACACATTATTTGAAAAGCCCGTCTACATAATTTTAATTTACGAGGAAATGACTGAACAGAATTTTACAAATGAACATTCATTTTAAAAATGAGGAAATCAGGATGGCGGTAAAAGTTTTGGCCTAAAGCCCAATTTTCCTAGTGAATTTTCAATCTCTTTCTTCTGTGTGGGCAGTGATTCATCTGTACAATAATTTTTTATTTACATCATCATGGGAATCATGATTTGTATAGCTATATATTGATAAATACAGTATTGGTCTTTGTATGAAATAATATCAGCTCAATCGTTACTTGAGTAGTTTGGTGCAACGAATAGATAGAGATCTGGAAGAGGGGTCATTTTAAAGTTCTCATCAGAACGCGAAGGGGGAAAATATACGCTTTTATTCAAATTTCACACCGAAAACTAAATATCTAAGTAAAGTTGATAGCCTTTGACGAGTAAACTTTTAACTAAAAAGTTAGTGAGTGCTTATTATATAGATCCTTTCCAAATAAAAAGTTTAAAATACATTTTATTGCAATAATCTGCATCCATCGCTGCAACGACCCACTAGTTGTTATTAATTACTTTAAGAACTTTTGTCAATGCTAAGAAAATAATTTGTAGTAATCAAAGTTATTTAATAGGTTGTGATATTATTTTTATAGATTCATTTAGTAAGATTATTTTCTGATGCTAGTGTATTATAGAAGGAATATAAAATGATCAATATTATTTAGGTAAATCTTTTATCATAAAAGTTCTAGTAAAAATTTAAAAATTACATTATTTCAATAGTCAATTTACTCGTGTATTTTTTAAAAATTACATTATTTCAATAGTCAATTTACTCGTGTATTTTTTAAAAATTACATTATTTCAATAGTCAATTTACTCGTGTATTTTTTTTAAATAATATGAGATAGCTTTTTTTAAACTGCGTCTTACTACCCATTCAGGTTTACGCCTATGTACTAATTACACTATTTGAGTTAGGGATTAGGAACGTTTAATAATTTAGAGCAAGTGCTCTCACATTTTTGTGGAGAGAGATATAAAAAATCACAGGTTTCACATAATAGGTAGTGAAACCTGTGATTTTTAATATAAATTAATAATCGGGGGCAAGTAGATCTTATTGACATGCAGACCTGTATAGCTGGAGTACTCAAATTAATAATTGTTTATCAACATTATATCAGCAAATTTGTCTATCTACGTCATTTATCTAAATCTGCAACTGAAGTTGCATATCATTTAAAAATTCTTCCCAAATCCATTTTTAATCAAAAGAAAGATAAAATTTGAGCTAATGTTTTCATCATTTTACCACAGACTTCCCCAACAAGTGCTTCGACAACAAGTTGAATCAAGCGTTCGACGTAAACACCCGCTGGTCTCGACATGGCGAGTGCTCGGAGTTCATCTGTGGAGTCCACTATGATGGTCCCCATGAGGGGTCAATCTTCATCAACTCTAAGGGGTGAGAATTATGGGCTATACTTATTATTCTTGGGGGATTTCATAAACGGGCATAGCATGGGTTTCATAAGTTTAGGCTTAGCTGACAGTGAGACACGGAGCGGAATAGACATCGTGCTAGTGTGGACATTGCAGACAGCTCTGCACAGGGTAGGCGCGCATGTTGGAGGATAACAAGATGAAGAGAAATTGTATTTTTTTTAAATAGGCAAAACAGTCTGACAACACATGGCAAGAAGGTACAAGGAACATATTCAACCACAAATTGACGCAGGCCTCCCCTCCTTCTTAATGTGAGCTCTGCTATTCATAAACACTAGTTAAGAACCTGTCTTGTCCAGACTCTACTACGTTGGATGGGACTCTCACGCCGAGTGTGGTGTGGTACGTCACATCGGCGCAACCCATTTAATAGCTATGTTCTCTAGCATTAGTATTCATAGTAAGTACGTTGCGTATACTCATGGACGAGATCCATGTTCTCAACTGTAAGTATTCACATGGGGTATGTTTCATATCCATCAAATCCCCTGAGCTAAGTTTAAGCTTGGTCGTATTGACAGGTGATCAAAGACGATTAATTGCATTGAAGAGGGAAGGGATTCAGTAATTTCTTTACTGATGACATGAGATTTGTCCATTTAAATTCACCTAGAGTTAAATACATATGTTTGGGTTTGGGAGGAGGGTGGGTTTCACCGCGATTCACCATCCAGATTATAGTCATATATTAACTAAGCTAATATAACAGGAATGATAAATAAAAATTTTAGGAGGAAATGTACCCACATTTTGGTGGAGGAGATGTTTCCATGTAAGTAAAATAATCACCATTAGCTTTACCAACCGGGATTAGAGCCCTTGCCTCTACATCATCAACAACCTAAATCAACAAAAGTGACTAATAAAAAAACCTTAGGGTGTTCTAGGAATCAAACCCAGGACTCTTTACTTAAGAGATAGTGAGGATGGAGTTATGGTGTTTGTGGGATAGATCATCTCTTACTCTGAATGTGGTCTGGTGTATTGAGGTTTGTTCAAACAGTAATATCGACAGTAAAAAACGAGACTGTCCATATAAAAAATAATTAAGAACTATTATTGAAACAATTATACCGAGAGGCGGGGTAAACACAAACAAAGGAAAACATTGGAATATTAACCCTTATAATATTTTATGGCCGACTGGAGGGTGAAATGAAGAAATTTATTATATAATTTCAACCAAACTAGTATCTAGTGGCCGACTGGATGAAAACATTTCAACACCTCATACTACACTCAGAAAGTAAGAGATGCTATAGCTCGCAGACACCTTAACTCCATCGTCACTAGCTACTAAGTAAAGCATCCTGGGTTTGATTCCTAGCACAACCTGAAGTTATATTATTAGAAAAATAGGAGCTTACACTTTTTAAAATATTGAATATAACCCTGAGGAATTACTATTATTATTATTATACTTATTATTATTATTATTATTATTCTTATTATTATTATACTTATTATTATTATTATTATTATTATTATTATTATTATCACCGCGTCTTACTACCCATTCAGGTTGTACGCACTTATGCTAATGTGTAATGGTTGGGTGATTGTGAGATGAAATGAAGGACCTACAGCTTAACGTGGAATCCGAACCATGGTGGAGGCCTGGCATTTCACACATTCACAAGTTGTGATTAATACAAGTCTTGTCAGAGGTGAAGTAAGGGTTTGGCAATCAGATACATCTGGGCCGGGACCGAGGATTGAACCCCGGACTCCCAGCACAGAAGTCCGACATTTTACCCCTAGACTGCCAGGTCACCCTGATGGAATAGTGTGCTATGTATTGATTTAAGTTTATTTGTAAGGCACGTGCTGTCATAATATATTGGTTCAAAAGGTTCACTCTGGATATCCCTTTCAAAAAATGGGGGCATTATTTCAATTATAAACTACATCTTATTATGAAGGTTTAGTGTTGCAAAGCCGATACTAAGAAAACTAAGTTGTCAGGATAACACGTGGAACTTAAATCCCTGAAGTAACCAGGGTATTTATGTTCGAACCCCGTCTAAGAAAGCTAAAGTTTACCTTTATGTGTGAAAAAAAGATCTTATGGTCATAAGTAAGAATAAGGTTCAGACTTCAATCCCCTCAACGCTATAAGTGGTTTACATAATATACACCTTCAACATTTGGTGTTATTGGATTAGTAAATATGAGTTGAGGATAGCTCGATTGTGAATAAGACACGGGATACATATAAAAGAGTATATTTATTTCATTAAATTATATTTGGCATTATTTGATGCATTGAGTTTTGATAAATCATCAATTTTGCTTTGTTTTAAATTAAATAATTTATTTTAAAATCATATATAAATGAATGTTTCTTTGTCTATCCCGTATGCGTTCCTATATCATTCATCCGATTACGATGAAATTTTGGTGAGCTGTTGTGCGCACGCCCGCGAAGGTTTCTGAATTAGTACAGCCATTTTACAATAAGAGGCGTGTGAGTCGTTTCAACAAATAAGTGTATTTCATATAGTTTAGCGGCAGTTTGTGTGTTTTCGGTGTATGAGTGCGTACGAATGACAGAATTTAATTGAATCCAATATAAAAAGTTAAATTTCAGTCCGTGTGTGTTAAAAGAAGTGGTGTTGATTGTGAAATTCCAATTGGTGGTCGAAATTAGATAATATATATCACACGCATTTTCTTTTCTTTTTCCAAGTGAATTTTTAATAGTCGTCAAAAAGCATTACCTTCTCTGTTAAATCAATTTATCACCCCCAAAAAAAAGCGATTGCTCTATCTACACCTCAAGCACTAAAGAAAAAGGCATCACCAGCTTCAGAAACATACGAGCAACGGGAACCAAGAGTACGCAATGCTCAAGTTTGTTTGTCTGAAACTGTCGAACAATGGGAAGCAAGACTGGATACCTTTTGAGTACGCACTGCTCGATCCAGTCAAACACCTCACACTGATTTACATCTTGGAGCACTCCATTACGATGCTAATTATGATTAAAGTCTTCATCCAAGTGTGGTTATTGGAAAAATGGATAAATAATGCGTGTATTGCAGTACCCTCAAATTTAAGAATGAAGCACCAGGAATGTGCTGCGCCTGTGGAAAAGTGAAATTGTCAGAACTACATTCACCACCCAAACCATTATCAACGTTGGTATCAGGTGACACAAGCAAATAAAAATATTTCTTGGAAATCATACCCAAGTACAGTTCATGTTTCCCAATTACATCGTTTGGTGCAACAAATATCGTGCGCGAGAATTACATGCCAACATTCAAAGTGCAAGGGCAAATTTATCATTGTGCAGGATCACTACAACCACTGCCGAACGCAGATCACACATTTCTTCAAATTTATTTCATGGGAAACACTGATAAACAAATCGATCAACGTTGTCGATTCAATGCAGGCACTAAACGAGAAATTGTCACTGCATTACAAACTTTATTCAATAAACACAACGAATTAATTCAATTGCTCAGAACTGCCCCTCAACAAATGCCAGATGATGAATACAAAGTTGTAGTTAGAGCAGACAAACCACCTATTGTCCAACACGAAAGACAGTATAATGCACCAGCAATTGATTAAGTGGCGATCGTTATAGTTGGCAAAGAATTTAACTCGCGTGATATAATTCTTCATCGCAGAAATGGTGATGTTCAGTGAGTTTCAGAAACTCATCACTCTTACGAATGATAGCAATATCCGATCAGATGAGGAAACGAATAAGAAAGTCAGTGCCATGATCTACTAATCATATCGATTGATGATTCCTGAAAACGTTGAAAATCATATCTTGAAATGTTGACAATACTTCCATCAATACATTTTCTATATGTATGTGAGAATCAAAACCGAACGACTCCTCTACATTCGATTAAATCAATCCAAGTTGCGTTCCGAAAAGTACATTCATTTACGTGATGCAGTGTTTAATGATGCCAATGTGAATGAATTGGAAAAAATGTTCATACTACCGGCCACATTTACAGGGAGTCCATAGCACATGTATGAATATGCACAAGATGCAATGACATATGTTCACGCATATGTCCACCCAGATTTTTTTTTATTATATTCATATGCAATCCTACGTGGGATGAAATAAAAGAACTTTTGTTAAATGGACAATCATAATCTGATCATCATGATATTTCCGCGCGTGTATTCAAGCAAAAATTGAAATCTTTAATGGATTTCATTGTCAAGCATCATGTTTTTGGAGAGACACGCTGTTATAGGTATTCCATTGAATGGCAAAAAAGATGATTGCCACATGCACACATTTTGATTTGGTTGATCGAAAAAGCCACACAAGATCAAAGTCATTGAGCCATCTTAGAATAAATACCAGATGTCGACATTGATACATACTTATTTAAAGCTGTCACCAAACACATGATTCATGGTCCATGCTGCTTACTCAACAACAATTTACCATGCATGTCTGATGGGAAATGCACGAAACGATACCCAAAAGACATAATTGCTGAGACTATCACTGGAAATGACGGTTATTCACTCTTTCGTCGACGATCAACTGAAGATGACGGCAAATCCATCACTTTAAAAGTAAGAAACAATAATGTTGTAGTCGATAGTCGTTGGGTTGTACCGTATTCACCATTACTCTCGAAAACGTACAAAGCACACATCAATGTCGAGTTTTGCAATTCAGTGAAATCGATCAAGTACATTTACAAATATGTCAACAAAGGAAGCGATATGGCAGTTTTTAGAGTGGGAAATGCAACTGCATCTATAATTTAAATTGACCAATATCAACTGGGACGCTACATTAGTAGTAATGAAGCAGTATGGCACATTTTATCATTTCCAATCCATGAATGACATCCAACAGTTGTTCATTTGGCAGTGCATCTTGAAAATGAACAGCGCGTGTAATTCAAAACAGAAAATGCACGGGCAAGAGCCTTGTCACCACCAACAATGTTAGCTCAATTTTTTTCACTCTACGGGGATGATATATTTGTAAAGATGCTACTTTACTCTGAAGTGCCAACATACTACACATGGAATGCATCAGCGAACAAGTTTCAACGTCGCAAACAAGGTAAAGAAGTTGCAGGACATCCCAATTTATGTTAAACCAACGCGTTAGGCCATCTGTACACTATTCACCCAAACAGTACTAAATGCTTTTACTTGCGATTACTGTTAAACAACGTACGTGGACCAATATCCATCCAAGAATTGAGAACAGTTAACGGTCAAGCATGTGACATTTATCGTGAAGCTTGCCAATATTTAAATTTTCTTGAAAACGATGCACAATAGGACACTTCACTCGCTGATACATCGAATACTCCTCAACCACAGCAAATATGCATGTTATTTGCAATCATATTGACAACGTGTTTTTCATCAAATCCAAAATATCTTTGGGGACAATACAAAGACTACTTGAGTGAAGACATCCTACATCGTTTTCGTGCAATGAATCAAAATCTGGACATTAAATTCACACCAAATGTGTATAATGAGGCATTGGTTTCGATTGAGGATATATGCTTCACAATCGCTAACAAATCACTGGTACAATTGGAAATGGCTGTGCTGAATCGGTCTGCATATAACCTTTTCAATCGTGCTTTGCAACTAGAAACACACTTTGTTATCGACGAATTGGGTACATTTGTTCAAACTAATCTTCCGAAATTGGTTCCAGAGCAAGGCATAGCGGATGACAGAACTATGCATGCAATTACAAGCTAAAGTGGTGGATTGTATTTCCTAGATTTGCCCGGAGGCAGAGGCAAAACTTTTCTCATTTCACTTATTTTGGACACCATACGATCACGAAAAAATATTGCAATGGCAATCGCATCATCTGGAATTGCAGCTAATCTTTTGGATGTTGGCCAAACAGCGCATTCAGCACGGGAATTGTCGTTGAATATGCAAATCACTGAGACACCAACATGCAATATTAACAAATATTCTGTAATGGGTAAAGTACTCCAATCATGTCAACTCATTATATGGGACGTATGTACTATAGTACACAAAAAAGCATTGGAAGCGCTTAATCATACACTAAAATATTTTAGAGGAAATGAACAGCTATTGGGTGGCGCACTCATTTTATTATCTGGTGATTTTCAACCAAATCTACCAGTTATAATACGTTCAACAGCCGTTAATAAACTTAATGCATGTCTCAAATCACTGGTTTTATGGCGACACGTACAGAAATTGACTTTGAACACCAATATGCGTGTACAACTACAACAATATGCATCCTCTGAACGTTTCGCAAAACAAATATTAAATATTGAGAATGGGAAAATGGCAATCAATGAATCCAAACAGTGTAGCACATTGCCAACAAACTTCTGTAAAATCATAGCAACCATACACGAAATGATTCACAAAGGTATCTCAAATAACGCACAAAATTACAAAAATCATCAGTGGCTCAATGAACGTGCTATATTAGCAGCCAAAAACAACGATGCCAATGCCATAAATTTCAGCATTCAAAACCTAATACCAGGCGAAGCGACAACATATATGTCAATCGATACTGTAATGAATCAAGAAGAGGTTGTCAATTATCCAACTGAATTCTTGAATTCACTTGATTTGCCAGGCATGCCGCAGCAAGTTTTAACATTGAAAATTGGCGTGCCTATAATTCTTCTCCAAAACATAAATCCACCACGACTTTGCAATGGTATCAGGCTTTCAGTGAAAAGGTGATGAACAATATCATCGAAGATACTATTTTAAATGGAAAATTTAAAGGAGAAGATGTACTGTTGCCACGCCTCCCAATAATTCCGACAGATATGCCATTTGAATTCAAACGTTTGCAGCTTCCGGTGCGACTCGCATTTTCAATGACCATCAACAAAGCACAGGGACAATCGTTACAAGTGTATGGACTAAATTAGGAAAATTCATGCTTCTCACATGGAAAGCTGTATGTGGCCTGCTCACGCGTCGGAAAACCTTTCGATTTATTCGTGTACGCACCAGACGGAAAAAATAAAATATTTTGTATCCAAAAGCACTTCAATAAACAGAATTAAAACACAAACACTTTCTTTCTTTGAGTGGCATTGCAACGCATGCTGGGTACTCGCTAGTAACTGTATACAAATTCAATGAGACTTTCAGATTAATTCATTTAGTTATATATATATATATATTCAAAAATATAACTATGCCTTAAAAGAATATTCATTGGGTACATAGGTAGCCTTTGAACTTAAATAAAATTTATTTAAGAAAAAACTATAAAATTTCAATAAAATTTTACTTTCTAATATCAAAAGAAAGTATTGTAATCATGAACAAAATTGAACTCAAGATTATGATGAATCTTTACATTGCATGTGACCCTGAACCCAAAAAAATGGATTTTATAATTCTGCTTGTCCTATATATATCTGTCTATTGGTCTGTGTGTGTGTCCCTGGCCACGGATCCAAAACGGTTTAATTGATTTTGTTCAAACTTAAGGGTGTTACATGGAGATCACTGAAAGCGTTGCAGCTGTTTCTAATCCTGGATTATTTACGAAGTTGTTTGATATTTCTTAAAATGGTTTTCAACAACACTTAGGCTTAAGTTTTGACCAGTTAAAGAGTTTAAACTTTATATTTAAAGTTAAAAAAAAGTCTGGTAGCTTATATATAACCATAAAAAACAATTCTTCATTATCTTCTAATTTTCTGTTGTGACCCTATCAAAAAAAAACTTTATTTGATAGAGGATGGCTAGTTCTAGGTCTCTATCGTTTTACTTTAGTCTCAGAACTAAAAATATTGGCGTAAAGAACAGTTTAATTTTTTCTAAATATTCAAACTTAAAATTTAAACTTTAAAGCGAGATAGGGACTTATTGATATATTTCGCCTACAGTTGGGTGAAAACCATATTTAAAAATATGAAACCACTTCTTCAAAAATGCGGAATTTCCAAACACATAAAACGCCCTCCCCATGTAACAGCCTTAATATTTTGATTTTATAGGTCAACACATCAGGATTTTTTTTGATTTGGTCCCTAGCCCTTTACATTTATCGTAAAACATATTTTCCCCAACTATATGTAAATAGTTATTTATTTAAATGGTATAGTGGTAGTTTTAGATAAACGCTTTCTTTGTATTTTTTTTAAATAGTATTATATATTTGATAATGATTCAAATTTAAAAAACACTTTTTTCACGTAATACTACACGTATTATGACCCTAATTCTTTAAACGTGAATCCCTTGTTGGATTTGTAATGTATCATCTTTATATATTTTCGTAAGTGTATTAATCTTGTGTTCCAGGTGTGGTAACATAACTCCACCCATTTTTCAAGCAAAGTGCAGGACAATCAATGATCCGAATGCCAAGTTTCCTGCCTGCTGCCCCAAACTTCAATGTTTCGGAAGAAAAAAATAGAACTTTCACTTCAACTGAAATCAACAATATATTGCCTCGTGAAAGTTATCAATTTTATACTATACACCTAGCTTAAATACAATGATTCGTAATGTTTTTAAAGACGTGATTAATCAATTATATAAATAATAATAAATTAATATAAATATTTAGTTTGAACTAAATAGAAAACTTACGTACTTATTTTAGTAATAGAATAATTCAAACACTTGCGTATAGGGGTAAGATGGGTTGATAAAAAAAACTCAAACTCAAAATATTTATCTTAACTAATTTAATTAGAAATTGTATTTTAACGAAGCAACTCGCCTCTAAGTTCATAATAATAATAAGTCTCTGATAAAATAATTTTAGTGCGTATACATAAATTACGCCAGTGGATTATGGATGAGGAAGGTAGAATTTTAGAGTAAATGCTATCGCACTTGAATTGAGGGAGAGTGGGAAACCATTTAATAGAAAATCTCTCAGTAAACATTTCCCCCCCATCATCGGCCAACAACTATAATACTATAAATACGCGTCACACCGCGTAACCATTGCTGTGAGTACAGTAAAAATAAATTAATGTATATATGTATATATATCTATATAAATATATATACCCTCTTCAGTGGTTAAATAGACCAAGGAGTTACTTTCTAGTTCTATTGGACTGACTATGACCATAAGAAAGGAGTTTAAGGTGATGTATGATGTACTGAAGGTGTTTTAATCAATGGTTGTACACACTATTTTCACGCAAATATAAGTACATTTATTCTGAGTTAAATTTTACTAATTACTAGCCTGGTGGAGAATTTATAGTTTTGCCGATTTGTACCCACACCCCAACACGGAAACCCCTTCAGACAGCCCTCCCCCCAATCCCTCCCCAATCCCCCCCCAAATCCTCGTCCTGTGAAAACTATAAACTAATCATACAGAGAAGTCGTATATGAATGATATTGATAAGGGGCCTACAGTATAATATGAACCTGCATGCATGTATTCTATCCATATCCTACTAGAGAATAAACATTATACAGAGATGTCTTATGTTAATAACAGTGATAAAGGACTTACGGAGTAATAATATAACTCTGCATGTAGCCCGTTCATACTGTGTACTTTGACTGCAATAATAATTGAAAAATCTCAAAAATAGTTTGTATCTATTAAGCTACTTTCCATATTCTGGATTGTTTAATTTAAAAAGTGGTATAGACCCCCCCCAACCCCCTCCCCTTAACCCCCCACCCCCCATTTCCTCATCCAGTCTGGCAATCCTTGACCTTAAATGTGTTAAAATAAAATAAAATTCAATTATCATGGTGATTTTTGTAATGTTTACTATACAATATATAATATTTGCAAAACTTGCCCCCCCTTTGATTTTGCCACTCTGGGCTATAGCCTACTGTGCCCTCCTGTAAATCAAGTAATGACCTAGCCCATTAACTTAATTTGTGCATCTTATAGTTCTGATGGTTAGTAAGATGCTATGCTAATAAAACCAATTAATAGTAATTTGTGGATGTGAGGTATAATGTTACCTCTCAGCATGCCGGGCAGCAGATAATCAGAAGCCACGATGTAAAAATCCACGCTACAAGGGGCTGGTGAACAGTAAGTATTCCTCTGCTCCCGCTGTCTGGAACACACAAACCGAAACAGAACGTTTCAATCAACAATGCAACTAATTGGCATTACTTTTATTAGGAACCAACTTTTTACTTGTCTGTTGAGCATTTGTGCTATTTGTAATACATTTGAATTTGTAAAAATAATATATTGCTATATTAAGTGATTTGGTGTTGATTGAAGATAATTATTTGAAAAAATATATAAATGCAATTAAATAATTATACTTGAATTATGACCATGAATATTATCAAAGTTGAAAGTTAATAAATATGTTAGTTATTTTTTTAAATAGTGGCTTTCATACAACTAATAAATAACCATACCATCCTCATTCCTAACATATATATGTATAAAATAGAGTTTATGTACGTTAGTATTTTCCTTCACCTCTGACAAGACGTGTATTAATCACTACTTGTGAATGTGGGGAATGCCAAGCTTCCACCGTGGTTCGGATCCCACTTTAAACTTTAGGTCCTCCATTTCATATCACAATCACCCTACCATTACACATTAGCGTAAGTGCGTGTAACCCGAACTGTTTGTAAGACGCGGAGCTAATAATAATAGTAATAATAATAAAAAATAATAATCATCATCTTAATCATAATCATTAAAGTATTTTCGCTAATAAATAGATAGTTACTAAATCAACCGTTTCAAAAATTATCTACATGTTGACAGAATATATGGTAGGTTTTGGTGAGGCCTTTCAAAATACTTGATAACTGAACAGGTTCTCATGAAAAACATCAATGGTACAGGTGGAATGACATTAGGAAGAAGCATGACTGAACATCAACAGCTTCTCTGGGTGGTGTCACGCCCAATTTGTTCCCATGTGGATACTGTAGTTGTATTCGAGTGTTTATTGGTGGCAAGCAAACAATCTATGAGCAAAATGTAGCCAAGACTATTTCAGAAATTGCACTTGATAATGATGAAACAAAGAAAGTTCTTAAATTTGTAGAGTAGCTAAATGTTTTAAAACGAGACAGTAACTTGCGTAGTATAGTGACCTCAATAACCTATGTTTGTATTTTAGACTAGAAACTAAACCATCTTACCAACTGGGGTACAAATTTGTATCTAGGCTTTCTATACTGATTCTTAGAGGTGTTTATTTAAAAATCCATCCAACCCTAAAATTAAGGGTGATTTACTCAAGGGTGTAAAGAAAAAATTATTTATTGAAATTGAAGTTGATGATTGTGTTTAATTTCATATCTATACACTGTTTAATATTACTAACAAACAAAAAATGCACCTAATTTTCATAAAATAAATTGAGGATTATTTTAAATAAATGCATATTTACAATTTTTTTCATTTGATATTTGTAACAAAAATAACTTATCATTCAAACTTGTAGGACAATTTAAAAAAAAACTTGATTTTTACCATATTATTTTTTATAAAACCAACCGTTTACAAGCTATAAGCAAATATATTTTTTGAACTGCGATTTAGGAAATCACTTAAATTATAGAATGTATACTTTATAATTAAGTATATAAACTTATATTATTGTTGTTAGAAGTGCCATTTTCTATTTTGTCATTTTTATATAAAATTAAATGAGAATTACATTGAAATTTTTCATCGTGAGAGAGAATAAAGGAATTTATATTAAACAAAGTTTTAGTATTTGTAGAAATATACTTGGTACTATTTTTTAAGATTTTTTTTTGCTAGCTCAGCTTATGTAATAATTACATTGATGGTTTAAATGATTATAAATGTTATATTAAAAGGAGTGTACTTGTTTTTGCGTGTTGCATTTCACCCTATCTCCCGGTCATTGGCAGTCTAGTGTAGATCATGCGGCCACCGAAATGGTTGGATATTTGTTATTTTTTTAAGTAACAAAATACACCAAAGTATTTTAAAATATAAATTTCTAGAAAAATCAGCAAATAATCAAATGTAAAGCTATATTATAAAATATACAGCTACTGTAAATAATGATTATATTTAATATGTAAAACAACATTTTTTTTAAATATTTAACACAATTAATGCATATTTCCACTTATAAATATATAATAAATGAAAATTAACTTATTGCTTAAACATTAATACTGATGACCTTTCGATCTACTTTTATGTAAAAGGTCCCAGAAATATAACAATTTAAAACCATAGCTAAACCAAATGTTAATTTTTGCTATTATTTAAAAATACATTTATTACATAGAAGGCTAGAGAATAAGTTTTTTAAAAAAGTAATTTTTAAATTGCATAGAGTTTCCCATGAAAATACACTGATTTAACTGTATTTTTAACAACAATTTCTTTGCGAAGCTATCTTAAGTTATTTGTTTGGTTACCGTTTATGATAAAATAGGTATTTTTTTATTCTTAGTGGTATTTCTACTTTAAGAAATAGTTTAAAAATAATTAAATAGTTAAAAACACCATGCTATTATTATAAAGAAGCACTTATCAGTTTAAGTTTCAAATGAACCGTATCAAAATTACAAACTCAACATCACTATGATAGAAACAGTAATATAAAAAAACAATTATATTGGTTTTTAGCTCTCTGTGGGTTATTTAAGATTGTCATTAGTTTGCTTTGTTTTTATATTAGTCATATAATTAGGGCTGTGTTATGTATTCTTTTCAGCATAAGTTATTTAAGCACTCAATTGAAGATTCAATTGAACTCTCTTTTGTAGCCTATTAAAATAGAGTACTAAAATCTCTATTAAAAACACAATATTATGCGCTAGTTAAAGAATACAGTAGTGGTTGGTTTATATCATGACAATGGATCAAGATATTGTGTTATCTCTATTGGCGAGTTGAAGATCTATGATATAAGCTGTCTTAAGCTTAATAAATTTTAATTTCACTATAAATGTTAGTTCTATTCTTTAACATACAGAGAAATAGAACAATTTTTACTTTTTTGTTATAAATCAAAAACAACAATTTTAACTTATAATGTAAGCTTGGATGACATATTTTAACTTTTTTTATTGTTCTTGATAACGAAGATTTTTAAAGAAAGGAGATAAATTTTATCAGGTATATCACATTATGGAATGTGAATATCTACTACTATTTATGTTATCTTCAATTCTGGGGCGAGTTGCAAAGAGTGAAGTATCTTTCCAAGAAGTTACACCAAAATATGGTAAGCCTCTATTGTCTACATTCTTATTTAAAATGCTAATAACAATCGTGTAAATAAGGAAGGTGTCTGAAAAATGTGTTCTTCAAAAACTATGACTTCCCCAGTCCTACTAACCATCTGATCTATCAGCTTATTTATAATAAAGGGGTAGGATATGGATGGTATTAGAATAAATATCCATGCGTTCTAAATGGGAGGAACATTTAATTGAGAGGAGAATAAAGCTTGATCAAATGAACTTATAGAGATCGTGGAGCTTAAAAGATCAAAATGTATTTTAGGATGAAACCTGGATGGCTCAGTGGTAGAACATTGGTACGCTAAGCTTTGGGTCCCTTGTTTGACTCCTGTTTGAAGGTTTAACTCTTCAATCTATTAATTCTTCTAATTATATAGATTAAATAAAACTCTATATGTTCTGCATGGAAAGAATGTTTTTTAAGCATATTTAAAGAAGTTAAACTTCACTTTATTATCTTAAATATCATATCAATAAATAAATTATTCAAGAATAAATCTAATCAAAATAGCTAGTCATAGAATAAAACCTGATAAATAAGTTTTAAAGTAAATATATTGATAAGAGTGAAATAATATAAATAGTTTAACTAGTTCAAAATAAATAATTTGTGCATATTCTATCTAATTTATCAGTGACTGGGGACTTGATCCCAAACTTTTGATACATGGAACTAAACAAAACAGGAATTACGTTTAGATGTTTTAATATTGATTGTTCTGAATCAATACAATACAAAACACTGTTTATTTTCGCTAAATCTATTACTATTATCTCTATGCAAATATTTCAATGTCATTATTTGTCTATTGCATTGTTCTACTCGGTATAAACCATCTTTTACTATGTAAATTATATACAGTACAATCAGTGTAGTCACTATCTTCAGGATGGTACAAACTCATACCATGTAAAAGATTATTAAGGAACAAATTATATTCTTTAAGCTACCTTAGGACAACTGCGCGAGTCCCGAGTGGTTAAAAAATGTGTAAACTAAAATAAATTCAACTATGTTTATGGAGTTCACAATATTAGAAATGTCTTAAGTACAAATTTAAGCACTTAACATAGGCTTAAGGTGGGTATACATTTCTAATAATATAAAATATTTTTCTCGTTTTTGTATAGTTTATAGCAATTGTCTGCCCGCATCTTAGCTCGCACTAAGCAATGTATAAAAACATTCGACAACTCAAACGCTAGGAAATAAGTGAACTTATCCGAGAGCAGTGCTTTACGTGCGTACGATGATTCAAAAATGAAAAAGGTTTCACTCCCATCCCGTCCCCCTCCACACCTTTGCTAATATCACTCGCCATCTTCTGAACAAGCAATACCAGCCGTGACGTATGCTCATTGTTTACGCACAGATTTTTCGAAAATTCTTACTAGCTGATTATCTATCAAGAGGGTATATAGCTTATCATTATACTATGGAAAATAAGGAGTACAACATATGATCCGTCTCGACATGATGAGTAATTTTTGATTTTACTTTCATTGAAAAAACAGACAAACATTCTAAATATGGATAATTTGGTGTTCTTATCGCTTAAAATACCAAGAAAAAAGGAAAATTTCACAAAATTAGAATGAATATAGAACAACATAGAGTTTTATTATATATATATATGAAGAGCACAGTGGAAAAATCTGATAAGTCACATTTACGATATTCTACAAGAAACCATTTTTGAAGTTTCAAGACTCGTGCAAACTTATCTTTTAATGATTTTTTATACTTATAGCTTTTCATATTGTGTCTTGGTAATATTATAACACATTATTCACTGGTTTGAATGCATTACTCCAAAAAACACTTTTTCATACATGATTTTTTACAACTAGAACATCCTATAAATGGGAAACACCTGCTAAGTCCAGGGTTTATCAAGTTTTTACTGTTTTTCCTATGACTACATAATGAATAGAAGAAATTATTTCCTTCAACGTATTAGGGCGTTTGTTTTATTCATATGAGTGTTGGGGGGTGGGGGGGGGAAGCTAACTAGACGAGTGAGGATGGAATCACTGTTTAAATTGCATTTATTTATTTTACAAATAATGTAAGTATTTTAAGCTTACAATAAACTATTCTTACAATGAATCGTCAAAACGTTTTCTTAAGTAAGAAATTTTTTCACCAGTATTCTAACGGGGAATATGATCGAAGTAGGTTTGAGTTTCACTGCAGCAAAATCGTTTTAAAATGTTGTAGATCCTTGTACTTCTCGGAGGAAATTTTAAGGAAACCTAAAAAAATGAATCAATAAATAAAATAATTTAGCTTTGCCTCAGCTAGGTAATTCCTTTAATCTTTATAATTATTTCATGACAAAAATGATTGTTGAAATAACACAAAGCTCTTAATAAATAAATAAAACTTGTCTATCAAATGTTTAAGTTATGAAATAATTCTAACATATCTTCGTAATGTACAGATGACAGGATCATCTCACCTTCTCTCAAGTCATGTTCTGTCAGCAGAATAATTAGCTTTTTCTTTGTTGGGACCAAAAAAACTTGCTCGTAGAAACCATTTTAGCTCATTCGAAACCTTACCATGGCTGCATGATCTCGTGAGATCTCCAGCTCCCGTACAGGTCTGGAGTGAAAAGGAATTTTTTCTTGTAGATGTGGTCCAGATGGGCTGACCATCCTTTGATGATTTCAGGTTGCTCTTCAACATTGATGATCTCAAAATGTGAAGGAAGTGTCCGTGCATCTCGGAACACTTGGTACCAGTCCTCGGGTGATTCAGCTTCTTCTCCCTGATCGATCAAACCTATGTTCTTATCGCATTCTAAGTACAAATGCCCCCTTATGGGGAAAACTACCTTTACGTAATTCAGTCGCTTTTCATAGTGCATCAAATGATGGAGGAATCTGAATGTAGAGACATTTTTATTTTGGCCTCCGCATGAGTCTCAAAAAATCTCAAGATGTTTGATTTGTGGATCCATAAAGTTGTATACAAAATGATGCACGAATGAACAAACCTCGTCTGCTTATTTACGCCCGATGGTCTCAGGGTACATATAAAAATAACTATCTCCTGTTGCAAGCACGTGGACATTGAAAATTAAAATAGATAATTACCGGTGATAGTAAACATCATTGGTATTAATGTTTGGAAATGAAAAGTTTTTACTGTAATCCATAGAAATTGCAGACTTTAGAGGGTTTTTCATACATTCTTTCTTAGCTTTCCTTTTCCTATCGTAAAACACTGGCTGCTTTTTCAGGTGGAGCTGGTGTTCGGTTTCAAGTGTAAGTAAGTTCAAAACGAAGCACATTCTTTCTTTCTTCTGCAGCTGTTGCAGCTCTATCTTTCTCCAATTTATTTTTCTTGGACTCATCACAAGAACTACAAGTATCGCACTGTAGGTAGCCCAATCTGATATTAAAGTCAACGTTGAAGATTGTACGATATGTTTCATAAGATACTTTCTGCTATGGAAACTTTTCCTTTAACATTTCAAACATTTTTCTTATGTTCAAGGATTCAGGTAGGTACTTTTTCTCCTGTTTTTTCAAACTATAATGGCTGTTTCGTGCTTGAAATTAATGTATATGCTGGTGAATCTTACTACGGGTTTCTTCATTCAATGCGTGAGGGCGTGTTTTGTGTTTCCCTCTCTTGTCTCGCTGGACTTTACCTTCTCGCTTTAGAGACTGTAGTAAGTAGTCTAGCTTACCCTTTCGAATACCGTGTAATGTTATGAACGCTGACTTGCAAACAGGAATTTCTTGGACACTTTCAACAATGCGGGCACAAAATCTGCAGGAAGCCTCACGAAAATTTGCCTCTTCCTCATCTTTCCTCGGTCATTTCCGCTGCACTGGGACCACTGTGATTAGCCCACTAAGATACCCATTAATCTCGTTATGGCCTCGAGATTCATTCATGTGCTTGATTATACGTTTCTTACTTTCGTCACTTAAACCATCAAAACCATTTTTTCTACACTTACATGGTTCTCCTGTTTCATGTGATTGCAATCTCAAGCGTTTTATGGCGTCTCTAACACGACCAAATTTTCTTCTCTTCTTTGTCAGCTTCTGCTTTAAACTAATATTTCCTTTGTCACAGCTCGAATCACTCTCTTGTAAATCCATTGTTATTGATCAGAATAAAACGCACTAAAAATGTTTCTACATTAACTTTAAATAAAGAAAATTACATTCTACATAGATGCTGGCATAGCCCTGACACAAACATTCACAAAATTATGCCAAGCAAACAGTTTATTAGAGATGGGTAAGGAATCACTGACGGGAATATTTTTTATGATATTTGTCGGTCGCCGTCACTCTACAATGGTTCTATAGCAAAAGTAGTAATGATACAAATTCAGTGGTCAGTGAAGACTAGAGATATGCTTGCCATAAGACGATAGCTGAACACTTTGGATAACAAGAGCCACGGTTGTCACAAAATGACGGTTGGCAATAAGGTGACCCACAGGTGGCGGTCAATAGCGATTTCATATTGTACTTTACTCTCGTGTTTCAATAAACATTCTTTGATGAAAAGCCGCTAATTGACTGTTTGTAAGCGGCAGCATATTAATTACGAAAAAAAAGTTGTAAGATGTCCTGGACTTGTCAGGTTATTCCCCAGTTTTATATGGACTTATAAGCTTTTTCCACTGTACTGGTATTTTAATATTGTAAATATCTCTGGACTCCTCGTGTTTTTCCCCCGTTTGATGAAACATTCGTAAAATATGGCGGTTGAACTTCTAGATGG
Source organism: Timema bartmani (assembly GCA_902151455.1). Lineage (NCBI taxonomy): Eukaryota > Metazoa > Arthropoda > Insecta > Phasmatodea > Timematidae > Timema > Timema bartmani. Next base: position 8,463 of record CABFWB010003892.1, on the reverse strand, counting down.
CATTGAAATCAGAAAATCGAAGATTATGGACTTACCCTGTTTTTCCCCTGGACTCTTCATATATCTCTATCTATCTACAACTATTAATATATCTACCTATATATATCCATCTATATATCTATGTACATATATATATATATCCTTCTGTATATATATATCTATCTCTCTATTTAGATATATCTTTTCATATATATATAAATTTATAAATAATTTATAAATATAATTTATATGCATATTTTATATATAATATTAATAAATATACTAGTTTTTGCCCACGGCTTCGCTCACGTTAATGTAGATTTTATCAATAAATTCAGGTTGTCGATTGACACAGGAAGTATGACAATACAAACGATGAACATATTGAGGTTGTTAGTCAATAAAGGTAGAGATAAAGAAAAAAACAAACTACACAATATAAATCAGGATTAAGTGTAGGAGTAGAAAAGAAGTAGCGGAGTGTGTGTCAGTAGAGTCATAGGTTATGCCTTGCCACGAATTGGAAGATCCTACTCCATCTTAAATTTTACTTACAGTTAATTAACATCCCTTATTTACTCCGCTTGTTCTTGACCGTTGCAATCATGGGCACAGAATAGATCATTATTTTAGGACGCTCCTATATACTATGTTGTATGTCCTTCCATTTGGCACAAATACATACAAATTCTGGGCATTGGACACACGCGAACAGGCTACATATAGCTGGCCATGGGAAAAACATGGCATTTCCAAATGCACCCCTGCTACCTGCAATGTTTGCCCTTGCGCTTTGTTAATAGTAATAGCAAAACTAAGTTTGATTGGAAACTGGAGTCTTTTGAATTGAAATGGTAGGTCAGTGGGGATTATTGGGATTCGAGGTATGATTACACTTTCCCCTTTTCACACACCTGTTAAAATGGTGGCACAGATTATATTTTGCCCTAATTGTGTAATTCGAAGCCTCGTCCCATTACATAAACGGGGTGCATCTAAATTTCGCATAAGCATAACTGGTACACCTAATTTCAATTGTAGTTTATGTGAGGGTACACCCGATAGCTCCAGAGAATTTAAAAACTCAGCGGGATATGAAGTGCTCTGTTCTGTGTCCATGATTGTATCTATTGACAAATACTCCTTTATTTCTCCCTGCACCTCTTTCAAAATGTCAGTGTTGATTTTGTTAACGATTTCATTTTTTGGTGCAAGAATTGCTCTTGCACACAACCAATGATCACAATTTAAATTTAGTTGTAAGTCTGGGTAAACTTTAGCAATGAGCTCCACATCATTTTCCACCAAATTACAGAATTCCCCTGTAAGTAAAATACAACCTTCAGCATCCGTGTCCAAACGTCCATCGCCAATTTTCAATAGTGTCTCTGCGTAATGTCCTGAATCTACGTCATTATAAAGGTGGACTCTCATATTCGTTGTTAGGCTGAATTTTTTCACTTTTGCCCACAATCTTGATGACTTGAGACAGGCTTTGATTTCATCTGCATGTGTGCCCCTCTGGATCACCGGTAGAGTTTGTCGGAAGTCACCAGCCAGTAAAACTACCATTCCTCCCATAATATCTGTACTGTCTCGCAAGTCCTGAAGAGTTTGGTTTAACGCCTCTATAGATTTTTTGTGGGGACATCGTACTTTCGTCCCACACTAAAAGTTTACATTGTCGTAGCATCATACCTCGAGAGCTATTTTTGCTGAAATTGCAGATGGGTGACTCTTCCTGTGCAAGTGCAAGATTTAATGGCAATTTTAGAACGGAATGTGCAGTACGGCCACCGTTCAGTAGTGTAGCTTTTATACAGGAGGAAGCGACGGCAACAGCAATTTTCTGGTCTTTTCTTATGAACGCCAATAATAAGTTCAGCAAAAACGTTTTCCAAATAGGACTAAACACAGATAAATAAACGGTAAGAAATCAATGTTTGTAAACAAATGAATCGCAAACATGTATTGCTATTTCCCATCAATACGGTCCCCCAACTTCCTTTCTTCTGTTTCTCCAAGCTTCATAGCCATATATAAGCAAAACGAAACCGCGTTAGTTAGTACATTCAATAGCATAAATCGATACCGCATTTTAAAGTAAAAATAATGTTTTTATTTGATATACCAATGCCAATAATACCAAACTTCTTACGACAATTTTGTCATCTACCATAACGGGGTGAACAGACAGAGCTTAATTAACAAACAAACAAACAAACTCACAATCGCATTTTTTTTTCTGGATGAAGGGTACCCTATTTCCTTTTCTGTACCCATGACAACGTGTATGCAAAATTTCATGATGATCGGTCGAGTAGTTTAGGCTTTAGGCGTGAAAGCGTAACAAACAAACAAACAAACACACATTCGCCTTTTTTCTGGATGAGATGTACCCTATGTCCTTCTCTGTACCCATGACAACGTGTATGCGAAATTTCATGATGATCGGTCGAGTATTTTAGGTGTGAAAGCGTAACAAACAAACAAACTCACATTCGCATATAATAGTTAGGATTATAGATACAAATTTTTTTAATATATTTTTAATATGAATATTTATTATACACACACATATTTACATGTGTGTAATCACCCATGGAGGTAGAGTGCCGTTTACACTTCACTGCTAAAACCACATTAAATTTTATAGATACTAGTGCACTATCACGCAAATATTATTCAAAACACAGGGTAAATATGCAAGTATATTTAATTATTAAATAAATAATACTAAATATATTCAGCTAAATGAGTAAATGAAATATTTCTAAAGTTAAATGAAGTATGTAAATTAATAAGAAATTAAACATATTAAAGATACCATGATATACCTACTATATTTATAAATAAATGAAAACAACCAAGTATTATGAAGTTAAATAAAATAAAATAAAGAGATAAAGGATACAAATTAAAAATAACCTAGTTAAATATCACTCTCCTAAAATGCACACTCATTAAACTGTTATTGATAAATGTCCACGATACTTACGTTACTCTGCCCCTAGAACCTGCAACTGAATCACCACGCTGACCTGCGATATACAAACACTGTACATGCTAGTCCACTCCCAAACACGCTGATCTACTCTCGGACACACTCTTTGAGTACTCAGAAATAAGATCGTCCTCTTGACTGCCGGCCGTTAGGTATCTTGAAGCCTCCTTTCTAGGGGACTGGGTTTGAAGAAAGCAACCCCATATAGTACTTATTATGACTCTCCGGATTGTACTCCTCCTTCTATCCCACTTCTATCCTGAAAAAGAATAACGATAGAGCTAATAAGGAAGGCAAGTGACAAAATAATCAGCCTCGCTGTAAAACCCCATTCTTTTTTACACTGCCCCCTCCTTATTCCCTCTCTCCCAAACATACATCACTGATCTACGGGCTCATCATGATCGTGGAGATAAGAAACATCTTGTTGAGAGTGGCAAACTCTTGATGGTCTAGCTACTCTAATACCAGAGTTTCAAAGTCACCACTATTCGAGTATATTGTAAGATTTATTGGCCAACTGTAGCACCACTAAGAAAACGTTCCCAGTTTGTAGTTTTGGTAGCCCACACTGAAGTTCCTGTTACTCAGCATTGGTACTGAAAAAACCACTACCTCATAATATGAGTCATTATTAAGTGCGTGGATGTCACTAAGTTGGTCGTCTAACATTACAACACATTATTAATTGTATCAATGTTTATTATCTTCACCAATTCGTCAACGCACACATGATGACGTTTACTTCATTTCCCTGCAGCATGATTTATGCTTGATCCAAAGAGATGGTCCAGGACATCCTAAGACAGACAATTTCGTCATTTGCCAGTCATCTCTATTCACTTTTTCTGTCAAAATAACTTCACCTTGTTACAACCTGTAGCTCATAGCTTATCTGTCTATGGTGGATATGACGACTCTTGTTATTCAGCCACAGTTCCAGTGATAGATCTAACCTAAAAATGTCCGATACTGTTGTTCCTTCAATACTCCAGTCGAGATAATTGTCCATAATAATGATAATTATGCTATATACATTGTCCTCCTCTTCAACATCAACGTCAGCGTCTTCTTCAGATAAACCATCAAAAGCAGCGTCATCATCTTCAACAGCGTCTTCATCAATAATATCAGCGTAGGGAGATACATCAGCAATGTTGTCAACAGTAGCGTTACCATAAATATCGTCGTCATTAGCAGCGTCAACATCAACAGTTTCGTCATCAGAAGCCTCTTCATCTGCAGTGTCGTCATAAGTAGCTTCGTCCTCCATAGCATCATCATCCACAGAGTCTTCTCCAACAACGTTGTCATTAATGACGCAATCATCAGGAGCACCATCACCAACATCATGATACACGACAACGTCATCCACATTCAAAGATTTTGTCTCACGCTTGACAGAAGCATGTAGAGTCTCTTTGAACCTTTCTGCTCTTACCCAACTACTTTACAAAGCTTCAAGTAGAGACACACACAGAGGTTCCAACAGGAATCAGATTGAAGAATGGGACACATCAGGCGATGATATCTGATTTATTACAAAAGCGTCAGTAGCCAAATTCACGAACTCTTGGGTCATGGGTTCACATTCATTCTTTCATAACAGTGCACAAACTGCATAGTGTTCTCACTAAAGAACTTTAAGATATTCCTGCTGCCATGAAATCGTAACCCTTTGAGTCCACTTTTGCTTACTAGAACATACATTTACTGCAATTTACATTAAATCGCAACCCAATGAACGCCACCGCCAAAATCGCACTTCTGACACCATTGTAACACGATCAGGAGAATCGTGGGTCATTCACATCTCACCGTGGGAGGACAAGTTCTTTTAAAGATACTAAGATGCACTATAACTCAAATATGATTGAAAGCACATGAAAAATACGAGTATAAAAGGCTTTGATTAACTACTAAAGAAACTAAACAAAATACATCCAAATAAACGAGTAACCGAATTAAATAATAAAACTAACAATTAATTATGTAAATTAATAATTTAATCAAACATATTGAAGATCAATTAATATATTTAATAAAACAATTCATTAATGAAAACATTTAAATCCATTCAAATTAAATAAACAGCTAATTCATACAAATAACGTAAATCACGCTCCTATTCCACTATACATGGCTTACCCTGCTGGCCCACTCTACATGAACACTCGATACGCTGGTCTACTCCCGATCACGCTCATTGGGAACACAGAATTAAGAACGGCCTGTTGAATACAGACAGTGTACGAGTATATAGGAATCGAAACTAGGTATTTCGATATCTCAATTTCTAGAAGAGTGGTTTTAAAGAAAATAACCTCATGAAATACTTATTGTTAAGCATTACTTCTCACCCCTTACAACCAACACTTACGTGCCGTTAAACTAGCCCAGATTACTTGTTGAAAAAGGACAGTGATAGGGCCAAGTAGAATGGAGCGTATATATATATAAAACTTAACGTATGCAAATATATGTATATATAAATATTTAAATATATTTACGTATATATAAATATATGTAAATATATTAAAATATTTATATATATATATATATATATTTCGATTAAATAAGTATATGTATAGTTATATAAATATATATAAAAATGTATCCATCTATTTATATAAAAAATAAATCTATTGCTTAAACTATCAATCGAGAGGCCTTCACCATTATCAATGATAGATCTATCATTTGCAGAAAGAGGGTGTCACAAGGTCAGCACTACAAAACCTGTGGCCGTTATTCTTAGTTTTCTAGACTGGTGCCGATACATCTTTATTAAAGTACTGCCTTATTTTTGGTCTCCACGAGGCTTAGATTAACCCCGTTCCAGACCGACTGCTTTACATAAAAATTCTTAAAGCACCGGAAATTAATCCCAAGACCTCTGTATTTGTAGCCAAGAAATCTTACCACTAAACCACAGATGCGAGAAACTATTTATATATACGTATAAATATACATACATTTACATTTATATTTATATATGTTTCCTTATATACATTAATTTATTTATATGTATGCAAATATTTTTTTATTAATTAATTCATATACATATATTATATATGTATGTTCATATATACATAAATATATAAGTTCATATATATGTTTATATATACTTTTACCTATACAAGTGTATTAATATATATATATATATAAGTGTATTAATATATATATAAGTGTATTAATATATATATATATATATATATATATAAGTGTATTAATATATATATATA
>CABFWB010003891.1:34685-69350 GCA_902151455.1 Timema bartmani | reverse complement strand
ACATAATCAATAACGTTCCAAAACAAAGAATGTACTTTTAATTTTGTTTAAAATATTGTTTCGAGTTGGATAAAAAAATTTATTAAAAGTAATGAAATAGTATGAGAAAAATTAAGTTTACGTTATTTTTAATGGAAAATATAACAGGTAATTAAAAAAACTTTACATTTATAACAAAACAATGATCTTTTACAGTTGTTGGCAACCTAAAACCTAAAGATATGATTTTCGAACTGTCGTCCAGGTAAAAACCTATCGTGAATGGATTCTAAATTGTAGGTAACTTATAAAACATTTAAAAAGATTATGCCTTAGTAATGTCAAAATTCAAACTCCAAAATCTTAGTCACTAACAATCCCGTATCTTGTAAATTTTAAATAGTAACACCCACAATGTGCAACAGGAATAAAAATGTATGCGTGTTTTCACAATAGAATTAGTATCAATGTTTATGACAAAAGCTTCATACTCTCGTTATTGTGGCAAGTTACAAGTGTTTGTGACCAAAACGATACCAAACCTTGGTTTGGTAATGTTTTTATCGACCAAACTAAATAGCTTGATTTCAACCAATTAGCTAAGAATTGTGTGCCAATTTTAAAACAGCATGACCCTTTATGTTAGATTTTAGCCAGTGTATATATATCAAACACCGTGTCTTACTACCCATTTAGGGTATACGCTTAAGTACTAAATACACTAATGGGTAAGAAATGAGGAAGGTTGAATTTAGAGGAAGTATACCCGCATTTGCGTGGAGAGAAAGAGTGGGATACCATTTAGGAAAAACAACCCTCAGTACACCCGATCAGGATCAAGCCACCATCCTTCCGTCATCGGTAGTCTAGTTTATTACGAGAGTAGCACCTTATATCATGCGACCACTGAATCGGGTTTTAACAAGTATAGTTTCATTCTGAATGGATATGGACAATTATTTATAACAAAATGATTGATAGCAATTATTGTTGATTAGAAATATATTATAAAAATTATATTTTATTATTGACACATAAAACTAAAACTAGGAGTGTCAATATAGCATTCAATACTGGCTATATCACTTGTTCTCTTCATCTCCTTTTATGAAATTTTTAAAACTAATATTATGTATTTATAATTATTATTTTTATTATTATTACTAATTATATTTAGCGCCGCGCCTTACTACCCATTTGGGTTATATGCTTAAATACTAATTACACTAATGGGTCAGGAATTGGGAAGGGTGAATTTAGAGGAAGTGAACCCATATTTGCATGGAGGTAGAGTGTAAAACCATTTAGGGAAAATCACCCCCAGTTCGCCCGACCGAGATTCAAACCTTGATCTCCCCATCCGCGGCAGTCTAGCTCAACACAACTAGTGCATTAGCTAACTAGGCCACCGAGGTGGGTATTATTATTATTGTTATTAACATTATTATTAAGTTTAAGTATGTAATTAGACAGTCAAAATAAACACAAATCCCACTCAAAATATAATTAAATAGGGCATATGCCATCAAATTGCAGTACAAGTAGGATTGCATAAACTAAACTATCAGCTGTTATATCAAATCAATCCCAACTACCAGCTTTGTTCTAAACACAACTCCAAAGACGTTTTTGCTCTTCAGCATGGTGAGAACCTCTTTGTAGATAACACTTAGTGTCAGGACGTAGCCAAATATGTTTTTGCACCGCCTCTTACTACTCGTCTGGGCTATACACATTTTATTGCACTATTCGGGTAAAGATAAGGAAGATAAAATTGTGTGGAAATGTACCCAAATTTTAGTAGAGGCAAAGTGGAAAACCATTTAGTAAAATCACCCACAGAACACCCAGCCAAGATTCAAGCCCAAACCTTCCCTTTACCAGGAAACTGGATCAAGTGAGCTTTAAGTTTATTCTGCATGCTAACCGATACGGTTAGAAAGTATCTTGTTCTAAAGATAATTTGAATAGCCAGTTTCATTTATATATATATATATATATATCCGCATCTTATTACCTGTTCAGGTTATATGCATATATGATAATTACTCTTATGGGGTAGGGATAAGGAAGGAAGCATTTTAAAGGTACTTAATTTACCAAATTTGCATTGAAGGAGCATGGAAAACCATTTAGGAAAAGCCACTCTCAGTGGACTCGACCAGAATTTGAGCCTCGATCTCCCCATCATCAGCAGACCAGCCTAACATGAGTTTTCATTATTGGTTATGTATATGTCACAGTTAAACTTGTAATAAATTAACTCTGCAAATAAATTATTTATTATATTTTTATTTATGAATTGATTTGGTAAAGTTCTGCTGATTAATATAAATTATGTTATTAATTTCTATGGTAATAGTATCAAGACCATTAATGAAAAAACCCGTATATTGTCCCCAGCTGGGATTTATACCCACTCCTCCCAATTTGTTTGTATTTAAAGTTTTTGGCTGTCAGATAATCTCACCAACAAAACTTGTGTAAGGTCTGTAGAGTGAATCAAAACTATGTTATTCTTATCTGTTAATGATTCACCTTCACCGGAAGCCCTCTTCCTCCCAACACTTGCTGCCACTCTTGGCTTAGAAAAGATAAGGGATATTTTTTTGGAATTGCTGGCCTAGTCTATTAAAAGTTGTGCATTTTGTAGAAAAGCGATTCAAGTATATATTTTTAATACAAAGCTGTATTTTAAATGAGAAGTGACATAGAGCCCACCTCTGAAAAGGTTCAGACTCGAATAAAATAGTTGTGACCAATACATATACAGGGGTTCTTGGAGATGGCCATTTTATCATATTTACTCATTTGAAAATAAATTCGCCCATGACCAATTTGTAACGTGAATTAGTCCCCTTTTAAGTATGAGAGATATAAATTAGAGGTAAATTACTATGAATCAAGAATCAAATTAGAAACCTGAAATGAGGATTCACTTTAGCATATCATGTATAAATTAGCAGATTCCTGGTAGTCTATATAGAAATTCAAAAGTCATAAACAAATAAAAAGAAAGATTATTATATTAATGTTTAATTTACATTACACCTAAAAGGCTACAGACCAATATCATACCAATAAGATTTCAATAAACTAATAATTTTAAGTAAAACAATTTAATGTGTAGTAAAATGTTGAACATTTTAAATGATTTTAAGGTGACCTGGCGGTCTAGGGGTAAGGTATCAGACTTCTGTGCTGGGAGTCCGAGGTTCAATCCTTGGTCCTGGTACAGATTTATCTGATTGTCAAACCATTCCTTCACCCCTGACAAGACGTGTATTAATCACAATTTATGAATGTGTGGTTCGGATCCCAAGTTAAACTGTAGGCCCTCCATTTCATCTCAAAATCACACTACCATTACACATCAGCATAAGTGCGTACAACCCGAACGGGTAGTAAGATGCAGTGATGATGATGATGATGATGAAGATGATGATGGTGATGATGATGATAATAATAATAAATGATTTTACTTAATTGCAATAAATTGTAAAAGTTGAACTATATTCATTTATTTTAAAGCAATTATATTTTTAACTAACACTTTACTGTTTGCCATTCTAAACACACTCGCATGCATGCATACACACCAAAATTACATTATATTTTACCCCTGTAAAAGAAATAGATTTTTAATTTGAATATGATTTTCAAAATTTTAAAATAATTCCAACTCAAAGTTTGTTTATGGCAAGAGACCTATCAATTCTAAACTAAAACCTGTAATAAGTAGTTATACACAAGCAATGCAAACTAGGGCATCTTTTTATGTACCAGTAAGTTTTTTATTTATTTACTAAACATGTGAAGGAGGCTATTAGCCCACTTTACAAATGGTACAAAAAGATGATCAGAGAAAAAAAAATTAAATATAAAGATTACAAATAGTAGAATATAAAAGGCTGAATATATAAGAGTAAACACGTAGCCTTAGTTTGATAATAAGGGGTGGAAGTAATAGGAAAGGGGGGAGAGGTGTTTAGTGTTCATAAAGTAGGTGATGATGACTACAGAAAGAAAATAAAAGCTTGGCAGTTAGGAAAAGTACATGCATACACACATACATAGGGGTTACACATAATTATAGTATTGGGCTAATTTCCATAGTGCGCATAAACAAATATATGATAACATAAAACTAAACAAAAGTAAAATAAGTTATAGTGATATAAAATTAATAAAAGTTAATCCACATTTGCGTGGAGAAAAAGTGGAAACCCATTTTTGGAAAACCACCCTCTGTACACCCAACCAAGATTCAAGCCCCGATCTCCCTGTAATCCGTAGTCTAGTCTAACATGATGTTAATAGTTCAGTTATTCTTTATCCAGTGTATCATAAAAAATGTATTTCCTAAGAGGCATGATATCAGAGATTCTATATACTTCTGTTGTAGAAGTCAAAAAGGGGAGTTTATACAGGTTTTTAATAATTCTGTTTTAGAGTATGATAAGAGGATGTAATCTAGTTGAGCAAGTATTGCTCCATATTACACTTAAATAACTTAGATGTGAATGTGTCAAAGCAAAATAATCTAAGGACTAAAAAATGAAATTTGTATTCCAGTTTCTTAAGATACCAACAATAAGAGCAATTATGTTGACTAAGTGATGGATATGTGGTTGCCAAGAGATGTTAAAGTCAAGGACTAGTACTAGATATTTTATTTGTGTTTGTTGTTTAAGTTCACAATCATTAAACTTGATATGCAGATTGGTTTCTAGTTTATTTTTTGGGATGACTATGAGATAAAACTCGAACATGAAAAAAAATTATCCAAAAAGTATTAATCTTAGGAAATATTCACATTTTGTTCTAAAGAAAGAGGTGTGCATATGTTCAACAACACAAATAGAATTAAATGTGTAGACACAAACACAAAATATTCAATTATTTAAAATACTTTGAAAACTATAAATTCTTAATGTTAACATGCAATTTTTCTTTTGCTAAAAATTTATGTATATACATTTTTTTTAAATGTCGTTATATGAAAAATATTACCTTTTACATCAAGCATGGCAACCTGTGCCACCTCTGCCTCCTGATCCTCGAGTGAGGCGTGACAAGTATAGTTGCCTGCTTCTTCGAGTGATACACAGTTTATGTGCAACATGAGCTTTGCCACATAATCTTCATTGCTCAACTCTAAAACTAGTCTGAAAACAGAACACTTACAATAGTATTAAATTTACAATATTGTTTCAAAAGTGGAGTGATGCCATTAAAGTTATATAATAAAAATAATAATTTTTTTAATAGAAATAGTTCATAATCTGGCAGCTTAGCTCAGCTGATAGCATTTCTGTCTACTGAGCTAAGGAGTTAAGGGTCCTGGGTATGAATCCCAGCATTGCCGAAAAATTTATCATAAGTGAAATATGGGCTTATCCATTCACAGTGATGAATTAACGACCAGGGATTGGATTTTGTGGCTGTCCTAGTCTTAAGTTAGATTATAAGGCATCTGAAGCTTTGACAGGCCTAGTAAGCCGTTAGTGGAAAATATATGGCTTGAATAGAAAACAGACCCAAGCCACGGGCTGAAAAAAGTTATGGATGTAAAAAAAAAGTTCATGGAAAAGTTAGAAGATATGGTATGGAAACAATTTATATTTGTAATGAGCCTACTTTACATCCATTACTCTGTGGCCTGTGTTAGTTTTTTATTCAAGCCATATATTTTTCCACTACCCACTTGCTAGGCCCGTTGTAGCTTCATATATCTTATAATCATAGGATAGGCACAACATCCAGTCCCCGGCCTTTAATTCATCACTGTGAAAGGGTAAACCCACATTTTACTAGGGATAAATTTTTCGGCCATGCCGGGAATTTAACCCGGGACCCTTAGCTCAGTAGATAGACATGCTATCAACTGAGCTAAGCTCAGTAGATAGACATGCTATCAACTGAGCTAAGCTCAGTAGATAGACATGCTATCAACTGAGCTAAGGTGTTAGATCGGTAATAAGACTACTATTAATTTAATAGGAGCATAATTCATCTGTCAGTTAAAGTCTAGCCTACCTTCAAAGACATGGCAAATCTAAACTAAAACAAGTTTACTTGTTCATTTCTTTGAGACAGTAAATTTGGGTATGTGCTGAAAGAATTTACTCCAAATCTTTGCTGGGTACATCGAGATTGGTCTATACCATAATGTGATTCCACATTTTTTTTCCATGTACACGCATAAAATTCAACCCCCTCACCTTAATTTATTAAGACCAGCTGGTTTAAATCAATTATGTCCAGTAAGTTGTAAGTTAGATAAAATTAAGATTTTTTTTAAACAATATTTTCTCACTTAGCCTGCTTGAGTTATAGTAGCTCAAACCTTACGATTAAGCATATTTCAACAATATGTGCCATGCCTCTCTCCACTTGATGTGTACAATTAAGATTACAAACAAATATAGGCTACTCATACGTATGGGGCTATTACTTTAATGCATATGGTTATAGTAGGACAGGTAACATTTGATTATTTTGATAATAATTTAAGAAGAGCTAAATTCAACAACTCAAAGAATTAAAATCAATAAAAGAGGATGTATCATGCTTGTGGTACCTAGCCTGAAACGGGTACAATAATATCATCCATGGTGTAATACAGTTCTGCAAGAAAAACACACATACTAGGTAAGAATGACCCCTCATGCCTTAAATTTACTAGCCATATAATTTATACACCAACCAGTCTACTCTGACAACATTTGGCATTATAAAAAGTACTGTGTAGTGGGTGGTAGATGTGGTATACTCTATGAGTCAACGTATGAAGTATTATTTACTCCCATATGCATGAAGTGTAATTTGGCCCCACACAAGGCTATGAGGTACTTTTTTCTGGTCCCAAGAGGCTGTTCACCTGCATCAGCATAAAGGCTGGCTGGCCACCAGACTTGAGTGATAGGTAATAGTAGTCAAGCAAATATCTGAATGGTAAATAGTAGGCCTATCAAAACTTTATACTAGATTATATGGCTAAAACATTTACAAAAATGATAAGTTAAAGTTTATATCTCGCCAGGGTCTTATAAAGTTACATTAAGGTTTCACTGCCAGCATTCCAAGAGTGACCATTCAACACCTTAAAAAGGTCAAGCAACATGCATAGCATGCCTAAACAAATCCCTGATATGTGTAAGCCATTTAAGTTTTTTTATCAAAAATAAGGCCAAAGATTCACAATGAATTCTATCTGTCAATGATTAAAATGTATCATACAATAAAATTTCAGATAAAAGAGAAAACATCTGTAGTCTTGAGAGAAGAAAAATTAAGGTGATTTTATGTGGCCAGTTGTTCCACGCATTGAACTGCAAGCTAAATTTGATACTCAGTGCTGTAAATGGTGGCTGTACCCAGTCAAAGTTGCAAACAACTATTCTTTAGCAATGTACTCTTGGAAGGACACCTTGGCTTTGGGTGTTATACTTTTAAAACATTAGTGAGGCAAACCACTAGGTCTATGTTTCCGTTATCCCATTTTAGTGGTCTTTTACTAGAAAAATAGCTATGTTCCATAGGAGGAATCATGATATATTAAACTGTTAGTTCTTAAAATTTACACCGACCGGGAGTTTAACCCTGATCCTACAACAGAACACATCAATTTCTCATCCAATTAGTTTACCACGTAGCTACCTTAAGTTTCTCACAGTAGTAGGTGGAAAAGCATTTACCATTAACATACCTGTCATTTTCGGTAACATTTTCTCCACTTAAAGTCCACCAAATAGAACTACCAACTGGATGAACTCTACACGAGAGTGTCACATTATCACAGATATTAGCACTGGTAGGTACTAGTACTTGGAGAACTTCCACTCTTTCTTTTTCTGGAAGACAACATCAAGGATACATGTACTGATAAAGAAATCCATAGTAAATGCTTTAAAAAAGAAAACTAACCAGCATTTCTGGGTCAAATGCAATAGAATTAGAATTAAAACAAATAAATAATTTGTTGAGCTAAAATTAAAGTAGAAGGATTTGGAGGACTTTGAAATTGTATTTCTATTTTGAGGAGTATGAGGATGAGAATACGAGCATTAAAACAAAACTTTTTGTTAAATAAGCTTGCGCCAATAAAATTGTCATAAAACTATTTATTTTCTGATATGAAACAATTCAAAATCCATACATTTTTCCTTACAAATGAAAATATAGACAAAAATGGAATATAATTACTAACATCAATTTAAAAAATAAATACTTTAGTTTTATAGGTTAAGTTGGGGAAAATTAAAATCCCTTTTGAATAAGATACAAATAAAATACCAATAACAAAATATTATTTAACACAAGGAACATTATATATATGAAATCCAAAATGACTCAAGATATGATACAAATGTTATATTTCTTAATAGCATTTTTAAATAAAAAAGAAACAAGTGACAAAGTAGTAAAAATGAACCAAATGGTCGGTCCTGACTGAATGAACATAAATGCCAAACTGTAATTTAGATATAAAAACAATTAAATGGGTAGATCAAAAATTTAATTTCGGGTGAGATAATCCCTCAAACAGTCACTACAACAGTGCAGGACTAAATAATTTAACTGTAGAGTTTAGATCACAATATACCAAATTTGATGTGTATGACAATGCATATATACAAAAAAACATAGTGACAAAGGCCAGGGGGTGGTGACGAAAATAATCTAAACCAAAGGCAGTGTCAATTGGGAGAATCAGGCCAGTACCAGTTAGATCAGAGTGAGAATGTTTACTGTTTCATGGAATGAAAGTTCCAGTTAATTCAAATTAGTAAATAGATTGGATCATAATGAGTCAAGAGTTAATTAGGGTCAACGTGGATAATTGTGAATGCTTTTTGACAAGTCTACCTTAGCTTTCTATTTTATGAAACACTTGTAGTTTGACCATGAAATGAGCCCATGGTATAAAGTTCAACATATCTCAAGATATAATTTATATATTTTTTTATAATTTTGCAGCTTATAATAACTGAGCAATAGCGTGTTCACAATTACCCTGAAATTGGGGGTAATTGTGAATGCCACTAAAAAAAATACTAAACAGACAGGTATGGAAGATGTGGGAATTTGTGAATGAAGAGCATGTTATGCTATTCACTTAGCCCAGTTTCAAAACATTATGGTCAAAAATATGCGTTCACAACTGCCCATATTCTATGTTATGCAAAAACATTAAAAAAAAAAAGTGAGAAATAAATTTGAAAGAGAGGATATATTTACAAAAAATTGTTGACAGGTACAAAACACTTTTCTACTGGTACAAAAAACAAACAAAGCAAAATCTTAGGCTACATAATATGTTGATTTACAGCAGTATATCGTGAGAATTTATGGGTAGGCCTAGGCTTAACTTTGGCCACGTTCACAATTACCCACTAAATTGAAAAGTAGTGGGTAAATGTGAACTCGTAAATTAGGAGACTAATACAAGGTATAAAAGAACTTTATAAAAACCAGATCATTCTATAGTTAAATACCAACTACAGAAATTGGGTTTCAACCTGTAGAAGCGTTTTTGTACCTAGGAAAAATTATTTTGTGAGACTATGCCCCATTAATTTGTTAAAAAAACACAAGGGTTTTTATAACTAATCTTGATATGAAAAAGTGAAGATAAATGAATGAGATTTTTTTCAGGTGATATAAAACAAACACCATTTTCAGAAAATATATTTTTCTTTCCACTAATATTGAAAATTAAAAAATTAAAAACAACGTTCACAATTACCCCTGTTCACAACTATCCACATTGACCCTATTTATTGAAAAGTTTCAATCCAGAACTTGGATTGAATCAGGTAAATAGTATTTGACTGCCATATTTATTAAGGAATAAAATATTGTGATTATAACAAATTTGGATTTATTTAATTTACTTAGTAATGAATAGTATTTTTGCTGAAATATGCAGCGTACATCTATGATGGATTGAAAATATCCATATAAGAACAAGAGCCACCAAACTATATGAGTTATTGAATTGTAATTTAAAATAAGAGTGTCTCAAGCTTGTGAAAAGCAAGGCAGCTGAACAACATAGAAAAACTAAATATGTGACAGGGATGCAGGCTAGCAAAAGAAAACAGGAGGATTCAACCAGAGATTTCTAGCGAAGTAATACTGTGTAAAATATATTAAATTTAATACTAACAAAGAGAGATAATCTGGAAATTAAGTTAAATATGAGAGTAAATTAACCAAAATAATATTTAAAAAAAGGGTGATCAATGTCATTAAAATAAGCTGCCTACAGTTATTAGGTTATCATATAGAGACTAAATTTGGCTACTTGTACATAACCAATAGCCTACACATATATCGGAAGATTAAACAAACATAAATTTAAGCTTACTTTATTTAAAAACATCTTATATCCATTATTGTTTCAAGCCTATGACCACGGTCAGTTTTTTTATTCAAGCCATATATTTTTCCATTGCCGGCTGGCTAGGCCTGTCGTAGATTCATATGCCTTATAACCTAACTTAAGACTAGGACAGGCGCACAACATCCAGTTAATTTAACAATGTGAAAGTGTAAACCCATATTTTCATCAATAATAAATTTTCGGCCATGCTGGGAATCAAACCTGGGACTATTGGCTCAGTAGGCAGACATGCTACCAACTGAGCTAAGGTATCAGACTTTATTTAAAAACAATCGATTTAAATAAATTAAAATATGGTTTTACATCTATTTGAGGTGGTATTCAATGTGAAATTTCTGAACCAACTGATTAGACCTATATCAGCAAACTAATTTAGTTCTATAACTGACACAACATCTCGTTTCCCGGCCATTAATTCATCACTGTGAAAGGGGAAGTCCCAATTTCATAAATGATAAGTTAAAGCATCAAGTTAAATGTAATTTTATAATAATTCATTTAAAATTACTGTAGGCCTACAAATAAGGGTTAAAAAGTTTGTACAGGCCTAATATAAAAAGAGGGTCTACAGTCAGGTTTCTCTAAGGCAGCTGATTTGGTTTCGTTATATTTTAATTTTGTAAAATAGATATTAAATAAATGTTAGTTGAATAAGAATTATTTGTTGAGTTAACACTCCTATGAAGACCTTTCAGACATCCATCTAATAGCCACTTCAGAATTATACATTTTGGGAAGAGCATGGTGTCCAGCCAAACCATATTTTAAAATTCTCTGACTTTTCCAAGTTTTCATCAACCAATTTCCAACTTTTCCATTCAATATACATTATAAACATTATATTATTAAGATCACAACTTGATGAAATAATATTTTTAGACACATAAGGCTCAACTATCTGAAATTGTGTCACTCTATGAAGGGGTTGAAGGGTTTAAGCCTAAAGTTATGTGTTATTGGGTAGTAAGATCTTAGTTAGATTTCATTGCGACTATACCGAGACATTACATAAATATAGTTTCTATAAGGAAAACCTCTTTTTACTTTATGAGGTAATTGTATTATATTTGGAAGAAGGTACAGGAACGTTGGATAGAAACATAAATAGGTACAGTTTAAAATTGTTGTGAGACACCACATTATTTATTAATAGTCTTCCTAAAATATAATCGAACTATCATGCATGCACATAAACATGCCTAAACTTTGGCTAAAGACTTGCTGTAGAAGGGTAAAAAGACACTAAAATCACATGTTGACTTTGAAAATTGAGATTAGTATGCTCAACTGTGAAATTTGTGTGTATTTATTGGAATAAAAATGTTACTTTTTACAAATGTAAACAAAAGTTCCATATTTTTAGTGAATTTGTGAAAATTCCATAAATTTGATCAAATTCCCTGAATTTTCCCTGTTTTTCAGCTCCCTGGACACCTCTTAAAGTAACTTAGTGGTTTGATATTTCGCCCTATATACCTAGTGGTAATGTTAGGCACAGCTATATAATGGGCCTATCCAGTATATAGAATATTTAGATTTTATTTTGTGGGGGTAGTAGGCAGGGGTGTAGTGGAGCAGGAATGTGCAGGAACGCCATTCCGGCACTGCTTTTTGTGGTAAAATATTAAATTTCACTATGCCGAGCCGAGTATTAAAATGTTCTTGTGTTAGTTAAATATATTCAAAATACATTTTTTTGGTAAAGTTTTGTATTATATAATTCTAAGTTAACTAATTGATTTTATATCAATATTATGTTAAAACTTTTTTCCATTCTGATGAAATTTATTGTGTTCTATGCGAATTCTTGGAATTTTAGGGGAGGTGCGCTAAGTTTCTGCCTTAGTAACCATTAAAAAATGCTCCAAATATCTTCTAAAACCATTTATGCTTGTGAAATTTTTTCACCTCTAGTGGTTGGGGAAACCCCCCCTACAACTTTGGCGTGGCTACGGCCTTGCGTTCCAGCACTGCTAAGTTTATGACTACATCACTGGTACTATAGGGCTATTTATTTGTAATGTAGTTGGCAATTAATTTGAATATCGCTAATTAAGCCTTTATTATTAATGAATTCAATGCATTCTTTTTAAAGTTTGTAAATTGCATCAGTAGGCCCTACTATTTCTTAACAGCATGGACCCTTATAAATTTAGACCATGCACTAGTAATGTATCATGTAGGTCAGGGTTCGCAAACTCAAGGCCTGTCCCATCCGGCCCACAAAACATATCACTTTTTGCCTGCAGTCATATAGCCTACATACAAAAAAAATTAGTTTAGTATTAGTGTGTAGATAATTTTAAATAACAAAAAACATTATTTCAAAATTTGAATTTTTTTTTATCATACTTTAATTACTTGAATGTGGGGATTTTTATTCACATCTAGTAATTTAATATAAATACCAACCCACATAGGCCTAAGTATCCAGAAAAATATAATAAGTTATTATATATTTTAAATATATATCAATGATTTTAAATGTGTAGCATCAAATAGCTAGTATAGGCCAACATCGGTGGGTGGATTAAATGTCAGGCTCTTATGGTTTAGTTTGCCGGTGTCAAGGAAGTTAAGGGTTTGAATTCTAGCTGAATGTGTAGAGGGTGGTTTTTCCAATAGGCCTATGGTTTCCCTCAAATGTGGTTACATGTTCTTAAATTATATATTCCTAACAAGTAGCAAGACATGCTGCTATTATATATATATATATATATCTTATATATTCACAAAATAAACTATTTGTCTTTGTTAGGTAGTATAAGATGATGTCATATCGTAAAAGATCATGGATCAAACCACATGTTGGTAGTCTGTTTACATTTGGACTTGGGTTTTAGCGAGTTGTACAAACCTTGTAAAAATAAAAAATAAATTATTCTCACAATGTTTGGACAACTCGCCAAAACCTAGGTCGAAATGTAAACAGACTAGCAACATGTGGTTTGATCCATGATCTTTTATAATATGACATCATCTTATACTACATACAAAAGACAAATAGTTTATTTGGTGAATATTAACTAAGAATATAATTTACTAACCAATGGAATGGTAGCAAGGTTAGATCCAGTCAGCTAAGTAATTACCAGGAAAGTTAGGTCAAGTTTGTTTGGAAAGGGAGCTAATAATATATTTATACAATATTCAGGCTTAAAATATCTTACTTTTTTTAATATATTGTTACTTTATTTTAATGTTTGAAATCTGGTCAATGACTTCAAGTGGGTGTATCTGTTCAGATACTTACTACGTTTTTGGTTTAGTTCTAGTGGAGCTTTGTGCAATTTGCTAGATGTAAAATTGTTAGTGGATGTGCAACATTAGGCCCCTATTATCGTGTATATAATAAAACTTTAGTTAGCCATTTACAAAAAAAAATATGTTGCAAAAGAGAGCAATGGGTGGTCACTGCAGAAGATTGTGCATTAATCGGCTCTATAATGCACGTAAAGCTTCAGTCATACAATTTTTCAGATTTTTCAACGATATTTGTTCTTTGGTCACTTAGATTTTGCTTTGAATCATTCACTAAAACAAAGTTTTTTAATAATCTTGAATTTAGTATAGGCCCTAATTGGATTCAGTGCATTTTTGTGAATGTAATCGTAGTGTAAATTATGTGATTTTCGATTATTTTAAAGAAAAAAATTGGCTTACAGGAACGGTTCTTGGGTTTGGTCCCCATTTTCTCTTTTACATCAAAAAAAGCAATCCTCAGATTGACCCAACCCATTCACCTACCCCATAACAAACATTATTATAACGGTGCATTGACTGTTGTAAACATAAAAACAGGGTTAAGAATGAATTAAACTAATAAGATTAAAAGTTAACTCATACCAGCGGCCTGCAGTGGCTTTGCAGTAAGAAGATATACATATAAAACTTGAAAAAGTATAACAATGTCATACGATTTTCTTGTCGTCATGGCGCCTTTCCTGCCATTCATTTTAATACACAAAAAACTTTATTTTAGGGCATGAAGCACCTTTGGATGAAGCAATTTCCCCATAACTAGTAATTTTAACTCAATGTACAAAACTATTAAATCCAATTTTTTTTTAAACACGTTAGGTGCACAATTCCATGTTTTGATATTTGTTGATTAAGAGCATCTCGTCCACAGATAATTAGAATAGTGTTGATTTCCTGGCTTGAAGATTTGGCGGCGCGGATGGCCACCTGAATCTTGCACTTTTGGATAAAAGCATGAAATTTGCATTGTCTCTATAATATAATTGGATGGACATACACCTACACACTGCCAAGGACCAAAGTGTGACGCTCAAGTTTATCACCTGCTACTTAGTGGGGGGGACAGATTTAACGGTTTCTTTCAATATTCTTATGTGAAAACATGTCTATAATGAATAAAAGTGTTATTGTTTGAAAACAGTGAAGTATTATACCACACTTTCCTGAAGAAATATTTATATTAAAGGATATACAATTCAGTTTTACAGGTAATACTGTACAAATACGAATAAAATCTTTAATATATTTAAATATGTATTTATCATACATGTTGTTTACAGTCTGCCAAGACCATATTTATATTTAAAGTTGGTTATTAGCTTGTATATTGATTTCATAAACCATATTATATTGAAATTTGGATAAATATAATGAATAAGGTGTCTTAAAACTTGATTAAATTTGTTTGAATGACAAATATTGTGTAGTTGCCATTCATTCAAACTATCACTTAGGTTATAGGCTTGTAGAAAGTATTATTATATTAATTATTTTTTTAAGTTGGCTCATATTTTGTATATTGCTTTCAGAAACTATATTATGTTGAAAGTTCGATAACTATAATGAAACAGACTAGCTAAAAACGGTATTACATTTGTTTAAATGACATACTTTGTGTATCAGTCTTACGTTCAAATAATAATTTAGGTTATTGGCTTGTAGGAAGTATGTTATTTACTAAACCCTTAGTATCTAACTTAGTAATAATCCCAATCCACAAGGCTTTATTTTATACCATAATACTATTATATATCTAATATTTTAGTAGGACAAACGACCATTTAGAAAGGAAGTATAAATTTCCTTCTGGAAGGTATTTTATCCTAACTAAACAAAACTAGAGGGTAGGATTCTGGTAAGAGATAAAGCCTTACAAGCGAGCTTCCTTCAAAAATCATCATATCTACTAGGCTACATCAACTTATTTAAAGAAAAACTAACCAGTTTCAAACTTTGTTATGTTCTTCAAAGCTTTTACTAACATATTTATTTCATTTAACTAATCACACGTTGATGTATCTCATATTAAATCAAATTAATGAACGATGTCAAAATGCCACATATTCTTGTATGGGTGTAAGAGAGAGAGATACCCGAAAGTTTCCTTCTCTCTTACACAATGGTATACAGACGAAAGCTCGAAAATTTCAGCCAGATGTCCATTCAGTTATATTATAGAGATCAATGGAAATTTGGTACGTAGCTAGTTTTTTTTGAGATAGGGACCAAATTTCCGCCATCTTGGTTCAAAATGGCGGCCAAAAATAGTTTTTTAACAATTACTTTTGAAATAGGCATTTTAGAAAACAATGTTTCAAATAAAACGTGTAGCATACACGGTTTTGCACATTTCTCACCTTCTACGGTTTTTCGATTAAATCAATCATAACAGCGATAATTTAAACATAACAAACTATTTTTAGAAAATTCCGTGTTTTAGGATTATTTTGTGTGTAGAAAATGGCCACAGTACCTTCCAATGGTAAGTGGTTTAAATTGATAATATCATTTATATTAAAATATCCTACATATCCTATATGTTGAAACACAAGAGCAAATTTTGTATATGAGGGTAACAAACGATAATGAAGTACCGTACTCTATTGTTCATATTTTTTATAATGTTATATCTAAAAACATAATGTTAATCACGTGAATATAATGATTTTAGTCACATTATAGTACTTGTTACTTACAATATAACAATAATAATGTTTGTTGTTTTTTTTAACATTATACCACTCTATAGATAATCTCCCTGGTTTTCGCAGTCGTGGAACTTGCACAGAGGTGTACACTTCATGTTAGCAAGTGTACACGTGCAGATCTTGAAGCTGCTTGTTTTAGGTGAGCAATGATGTAATTTGTTGCACATAAGTGCTGCCTGGGGTAAAATCGTCCAAACGGGGCTCCAACGATTGCCTTCATTTTTCCAACCCCACTTTTCCGGCCCTGGAAGAATCATCTATTTCATTGTAAACTGTAGCCAACAATAACAATATCCTGAGTGATAAGTGGAACGCATAGCGTATTGATAAAGAGCAGCTCTGATTGGCGGGATTTGATCGATCGGCCTTTTTTGGTAAAAAGTTCCTTTTGGCATTTATTTACTGTTGAATGTGAGGATGTTTTGTCATAAAGAAGTACGATGAACATCTCTAATGTATTCGTTTATGTATCTATGCTCACTGGAACCTTTGACAAAGCTCGAAACGTAGTAGGGAATGCGGTAAACTTTTAAATATTTCCCAAGCTGATTTCTTCCCATGACCTGAGAAAGAAGATGTTAAGTCAGAACCTGTAAGCGCATGGAAAAATGGCAATGCTTTTGCCTTTTCCTTCCCGAATTTTTCATAAATATCGTGGACAGGAATATACCGAAAAGTTTTTCCTGTCCCAAAAGCTATCCATTGTCTTTCCAGTTAATACTTCGTCAAATGCAATTGCAAGTGTATCAACATTTGCATCAACAGCTTTGATTTATGACAGTTGTGTGTTCCTGTTTTGATGCTTCACAGGCGTGCAGTACCATTTGGCTGGCAGCCTCCTCATGATTATATGTTTGAAGATCTTAGTGTTGATGAGAGTTACTACACATGATGTTACTTCCAACTGTGGCAATGACTTCCTTTGTGGTTAGTTTGTTTTGTTCTTGCTGACGCTGCTCACAGACAATTCTGGACAGCAAACTGAAGAGCTCTGATTTGTTTTTGTCCACAGATAAGAAACCTTTCCCGTTCTTAGGAATTAGAGTATTCGGAGTCACTAGGTGTCGTACTACTATTCCACGAGAATTCCTTGTTTCGGACATGAGGCTATCTTCTCGATATTCGTCGAGCATAACGTAAATCCGTTGATTGTCTGCCCATTCTCAAAGAAGTATTCTAGCAAACTTCTCACCGTAGTCTTATGAGATCTTAGCTTCTCCAAGATTTAGAATGTGAACCAATGCTGGACCATCAATAATCACAGCTTGAGGCTCCTCATCATCACGATGTTAATAGAGTTTATTAAAATACTGTGGGAAGACTGATTTTAAGGTTTTTCTTAGTTTCCCACAGTCTGAAAGTGATGGGGAAAGACTTGTTCTCGTACATAGAGAATGTTTCCATGTTTTAGCCTCTGTGATGACATCCAATGTAGATTTTCACAAAGAGACACATCAATAATTTTTGCCTGTTTCAAAAACACTTTAGCCTTGTTTACATCCTTGTTTAGTAGCTCCTTTAACAGCATTAACTTGTTTTTCTTTATTGGTTCCTCAATTGGGACTGATATCTTTTTCAAACGCTAAGAACGATATTCTGTAAGCTTGGCCTGGCCAGTCTCCTTTAGCTTAAACAGGTGTATAATAGCATTTTTGGCTGCACTGGCTTTCGTTATTAGATTATTGAGCGCACAGGTAATATCTTAAAATGAATTTCCAGATTTTTAAAATTCTCTCATTACATTTCTTACATCGAGGAAAAACGTTCGCTGTAATGAGGGTTAACTTTTATGGTGTTTATCAGAATTTTATTTATCAAGGATGTGCTCTTCGGCATCCCTTACAATCTTTGAGACTTCTGGTCCTGCCACCACCCATCTAATATGTATCATATTCAGTAGTGGCTCGTCCTAAAGGGCACAAGGGAACGTGCCCTCCCACCTAAAGACCAAGTTATTCATACAAACAATTATAAGCTATAATAATAATATTTAAGCTATATAAACAAGGGAAATATTAGAATTAAAATAATCTCTTTTCTAGTTTTTCTTAAAATAGTTATGACATTTAAAATTGCTGAGCGAAAACCTCCAAACGAAGCAACTATCTTCCCGATCGGGGCAAAGTATTGAATGTTCCCCAAGTCATGGTGGACAAGAGGAAGGAGAGGGTAGGGACGGTATACTCAGAACAGATCTGCGCAACTCTAAGTGGGGCAATATTTGAGTATTCCCCTGCGAGTAGAAGCTTGGAGATAGAGGTGTCTTGTCTGGAGTAGGGGATGCACGTCACTGAAGGGCAAGGGCTCGCTGGGAGAGCGGTATTACACGGTCATATTTCTTTGTTAAATAAATATTATGTAACTTAAGCAAATCGTCAAATTTCTTTATCAAAGGAAATATTTTTCAAAGATTTACGCTATAGAACATTCTTTATGGTTTTATCAAAGAAAATGGCAACTGAAAGATTAACCTGGGCGCGAGAGACAGTTAATAGGCTAATAGAAATGAATTTAGGGCGCAAATAACCTAGGGGTACTTTTCAACAAAATGTATTTTTAGTGTTTAAAAATGAAATATTTAATAATTATTTATAATTAAAACATAACACCTAAATATAAAATTCAATATTAAGAATTTAAAAAAAATTAGACTAATAACATAATCACTTTAATGGTTTGGAAAAAATTGGGGTCGCTTTGTCAATGGATAGCTTTGTAATTTGTTTAAATGCTTAAAAATTATTAAGAGAAAAGAGAGGGAAGATTGGATCATATTTTTGTACAAATTGATTAAGCGGGTGTGGGGGTGATGGACGTAATTGTTTATTTTTTATTAATTCTTTTTTATGTTTCGCAGGTTTTCTTTGATTTTAAGAGACACGAAATTATCACATTCTCACTCACAGCCACTACACATAAAATTAAACCATTCGAGCTCATTTTAGAAATAACACAATACTTTAATATTGTAGAAACTTCGAAAGAAATGTGATGTGTGATAACACATCTTTTATCAAAGACGGCATCAAATATTTTGAAAACCTCTGGATAAATACAAGGAAGCGTGGCAGGAAAATTAGTCAAGAAGTTTACCTGAGAATAACATTTTTTTATGTTTATTAAGAATAACAAGGAAATGAAGTTACATAATGTTAACATAAATATTACAGAACCACGTGAAGCGCTTATTTTCCAAGATATTGAAATTACCCTATTATAAAAGGGGTGTTATAGATTTTATCATACATATTAACAAGGATAAATAAACTAAATATATACATTTTGGTAACTAAGTGTGACGTTAGTACGACTAGCGCCCAAAATTGGAATGCATTAAACATAATAAATCCTAATTTAATAATATATGGCTTGATAGAAGCCCAAAGTACAGCGTTTACATAGCAAGCGCATATAGAGGGAAATGAAACAAACTTTATTATAAATCATAACGAACACACACACACATATATATATCCCTGACATTTAAACTAATAACTGAAAGTTATTATAACATGCGTCTTTAAGTCAGATGCAATAAACATATTATAAATCTTAACAAGTTAATACATAGCTTGCATAAAAGTCTAAAATTTAAAGTTTGTATAATTTGCGGCTATAGTGTGAAATGCAATATTCTTTATTATACATAGTCTCTGAGTGCCCTGGGCTCAACATTAGAAAATTTAATCGAGATAATCCCACACACAATGCCACAAAATAATGGAGCCCAAAGGAGGGACGGGTGGTAATCCCGCGATTCAAGGTTTGCCATAGGGTGGCCAAGATATATATATATATATATCAAATAATAAATTACCATATAGAATTTTATTCTCACACAAGGAGATAGAAAAGTGACAGCGGTTGAGAAGATCCTCGTAAAAAAGCATAAACATCCCCAAGTTAATGTTAAAAACAAATTAAGTCTAAATCAATAATTTTCACAATGATACCTTCCCATTATGCCGAAAATGAATTTTGATTGATAAATAATAGGTTCCGGCTTTAAGTCACCGCCCTCACCTTGGCCAGTCGACGGTACAATGAGCAACGATTGAAAACAAACGCCCCAATATATACTCATAATTGTATTCACAGAGAGAATGGCAAGGGAAGGAGGGGTAGGAGGAAAGAACACAAACACAACAAGCAAAGAAGGTACTGGCAACTCGTAGAAATAACCAGAACTTTCTAGCGGCGGAACTCTCAACTAGACGCGGCCACGAGAAACATCATTCTTTTGTTTCCGGCTGGGCGTGGATTGATTCCCGAGCAGTCAGTCGAACGAAGGTTCCATATAGTCAGTTGAGTAGAGTGTCAGAGAGCAGAGGTCGGTCCCCGTGCTCTAGTGTCGAAGTTCATCAGAGGAGTTTGGTGAGTGTTGCCCCATTTGAAATTACTTGAACTTGTAACTTGTTACCACTTAAATAGTTCATAATTCATGTATTGGCTGAAACAATTTCATTTAATTATGCCACACATTTTTTAAATCAAACTCAAATGCGTGGTATTGATAGCTTATATTTGGAAAAAGCTATAGAACAATTTGAGATACAAATTAAAAAAATTAGAAATGGTACCAACGAGGTTGAAGAACCCGAGGGAAAAAGAAAGAAAACTTCATCCACCGGTGAAGATAATAGAAATACTGCTGCAAAAGAAGTTTGTGGCACTATTCTAAATCAAATTAAGGATAGATTTGATTTTAAAATTCAACTAAGTGCAGCAAAATTATTCAATTCATTTTTTTTAACTATCAAAAATCCTTTCCTCAAAATGTGTTTAACGAAACTGTTGCATCCTATTCCATGTTAAACGCTATAAAATTAAAGAGTGAATTGTATGTAATTTACAATCGTGATGATATGTGCGAAGTTGAGGGTGTGTTATCTTTATTAGTGTTTATTTCACAAAATAACCTGCGTGAGATTTTATCTGAAAGTTTCAAACTATTGGACATTATTTGTACTACAACAATATCAAGAAATGAATGTGAAAGGTGTTTTTCTACCTTAAAACGTATTAAGATTTTCTTGAGTAGTATAATGACGGAAAACAGACTAAATGCTTTAGCAGTTCTATCAGTCGAAAATAAATTTATTAATTCAATTTCTGATTTCGACAACAAATTTTATTGAGGTATTCTCAAATATCAAGGAAAGGAGGATGGACTTCCATTACAAAATATAATAAATAAGAGGTGAGTTTATATAAACGGATTAAGACTTTCTTGAGGAGTACAATGTTGGAAAACAGACTTAATGCTTTAGCAGTTCTATCAGTCGAAAATAAAATTATTAATTCAATTTCTGAGTTCGACAACAAAGTTATTGAGGTATTCTCAAATATCAAATAAAGGAGGATGGACTTCCATTACAAAATATGATAAATAAGAAGTGAGTTTATATTTTTATTAATTATTATTTATTTTCAATTTTGTACCCTCCCATGAAAAAAAGTCACAAGCCGCCACTGCAATACATTGCCTCCAAAATCTACGTTCCTTATTTATATCCCATTAGTTTGCTTAAGTTTGGATAGCCTGGATGGGTAATAAGAGACGGTGCAAAAAAAAAATATATATATTTCCATTAACATACATCAAAATACATATGTAACAAAAAATATTTGAATCTTTTAAAAAACAATTCTATATCTTGTTTCCCAGCAGCCAGGTAGATTGCCAAGTATGTTCAACTTTTGTTTTCTGGGTGGCTATACTTTCCTAATAACATTTTGTCATCAAGTCTGTAAAACACTGGTTTTCTTGATGACACAACTCGGTGTGGAGTTTGTACAACACTTTCACTTTGAATTTGCCATAATTTAATGTTTGGCCCAAAGCCAGTATTAGAGGTTTTGCTGCCCTGTGAAAATGTTGAGCACATTTTACAGTCTCTGATTCCTCTTCTTACCCTTATGGCTTCAAATCATGAACCCTCCCATCCTTTTAAGGTCAAATAAAAGAATGTGTGCAGAGTCTTACTAGGATACCTGTTTGGGCTATTGGGGCAGGGATGAGAGAGGTAAAATATAGAGGAGATGCATCCACATTAGTGTGAAGAAAGAATGTTAAACTTTTTTAATAAAACAACCCTTAATAGACCTGAGTCGGATTCAAACATCGATCCACCTCATCACACACAATCCAGTGACTCTAATTGAACATTATGCCTAAAATTATTATGTAACGTAAATGATATTCTCTTGCTTTGACTTCAGAGAAATCATGAATAACTGAAGTTCAGTTAAATCAAACTGCTGAGCCAATTCAGGTTTGTGTTAAAATGAAAGACAACAGGTAGGAAAGGCGGTAGGAGTGGTAAGTGGAAATAGTGGATTTCACTGTTTCTGTTGTTCTTTTATGGATGTGAAGCGTGGGTTTGTCAGGAGAAACACAAGAGCAAGGTGATTGCTGTTGAAATGAGATATCTAAGAAATCCATTTCGTGAAACTTGAATGGACAGACAGTAATGAATGGGTGCTGAAGGAGTACTGTTTGAAAGGGAATCCAATAGGTCACTGTGAAAGACGTATCTTACGTTGGTTTGGGTATGTTTATAGGATAATGCTGGGATCATGATCAACTTAACGTTAACTTAATGTAACGTTCACTTAAAGTTAACTTAACATATGTGTGATCACGATTCACATAACAACTCAAGCCAAACATCTTCATTCTCGAGTATGATCTGTGATTTGTACTAGTGGTACAGTGATGANTATCTTACGTTGGTTTGGGTATGTTTATAGGATAATGCTGGGATCATGATCAACTTAACGTTAACTTAATGTAACGTTCACTTAAAGTTAACTTAACATATGTGTGATCACGATTCACATAACAACTCAAGCCAAACATCTTCATTCTCGAGTATGATCTGTGATTTGTACTAGTGGTACAGTGATGAGCTGTGAGTGTTTACAGTTTTCAATCGATATAATAAATATATATTACAAAACTTTTTTGATAAATTTAGCTTTCCTATTTATTTTAATTATTTTGTTTCAATGTCTGATCACTAGAACTTATGCTCAAGAGTAAACATTGGTCATAATAACAACAAATGAGTTACTAAATAGCCCTGTTGACATCACTTGCATAATGATTGGCTGGCTAGATCACGTGATACCCTTCAAGTAACGTTCACTTAAAGTAAAAGACCTCCCTGGACATTTCTTACGTTAAGTTAACTGCAAGTCAACGTTAAGTTAACTGCATCGTGATCGCTTCCATTTAAACACACGAGGAGGTCCTTTACGTTAAGTTAACTTTAAGTTAACGTTAAGTTGATCATGATCCCGGAATAAGTGAGTGATGAAGCAAATATATGAAGGTAGAGTGTGTTGATCAAAAGGAAAGGGTAGGCCATGTAAGACGTGACTAAATGTTGTAGACAAATGTGTGGAAAAAGAAGAACATCAAGAGTTTTTTAAGAATAAAAGAGCATATATGACTCAGTTTATGAAGTTTGTTGAAGCGAAGGGATTATTTAAGAATAGGGAAAGTTAGTGTAGAATACTGTAGAAAGTTAGTGAGGATGGGTTAAGTACAGAATTTTTTTGAGATATAGGCAGTTTCTTGCTTTCCTTATAAGGGAACAATGTGATTAGGTATGTATGTGTCCAGTGTTTCTGGAAAATATCATAAAGTACACAATATCTGTGGCAGCTTGCACTACAATTCTAAATAAAAAGGTCAAAATTTTACTTGTAATAAATCCCCACAGGATATATTAGAAGGA
Source organism: Timema bartmani (assembly GCA_902151455.1). Lineage (NCBI taxonomy): Eukaryota > Metazoa > Arthropoda > Insecta > Phasmatodea > Timematidae > Timema > Timema bartmani. The sequence goes on along the minus strand of CABFWB010003891.1, from coordinate 45,246 downwards.
TTTTTCCATCCTCTTCTAGGGAATGTTGGCGATTGTATTCTTGGCTACCCTTCTTGTTCCTGCTCCTTTAGATTAATTCGATAGGTGTAAAAATGTAACGAATAGACCTATAATAAAACAAATGGTGTGACTGTGCCAAAAGATGATACAGATATTCAATAGCTTACTGTATTTATTAGGCCTAACTAATCTTAAAAAGGTCCACAATTTGTTAGCATAGAAATTGATATTTTTAAAAATAATGTTCATATTTGATTTGGTAAGGAGTAATCTTACATCCATTACTGTTTCCAGCCTGGGGCCTGGGCCAATTTTTTATTCAAGCCATGTATTATCCACTACCGGCTTGCTAGGCTTGTCATAGCTTCATGCCTTATAATCTAACTATAGACTAGGACAAGCACAATATCCACTCCCCGGTTGTAAATTCATCACTGTGATATGGTATACCCACATTTTACCAATTATAAATTTTTCGGCTATGGTGGGAATCGAATCTGGGACCCTTCCGACTGAGCTAAGGTGTTGTATTAAGGTAAGAAGTAATAAATTATAAAATTATAACTTCTTTATTTCTATTCCCTTCTCCTTATTTGATATTAGCTTAGTCTTCTATGGCAACATATTTCAGTGTTATTATAGATGTTACACCATCTTTAGGTCTTATTTATGATATTCTTTTAAATACATATTATCAGAAAGTTTGTGAAAATTTTGAGGTATTATATATGTAAAAACATTCATTCAACAAAATTTTTGAAAAAAATTCTATCATCCCACTAAAACAAAACCCTCCTTCACGAGCCGCCACTGCACTTGAGTACCTATGCTTGAAGCTTAAAATGTCCACTTTAAAATGATGAAAAGTAGAACAGATTATCTTTAATAGCAAAAAAATAAAGAAAAAATGAGCCTTTTCTTGTAATTGTTGCAAGCTCTGATTTTGGTGTGCCCTGGCAGGCACAAAAGATCCTAGAACCTACATGTTGACAGATAAAAACATCTAAAAAGTGTTTTAGTATATTCATTAGCGGAGCCAACTATAGTGATAATATAAAAAATTATAACATTCAAGAAACCATATAGGCCTATTTTAAAATTAAGTGACTGAGTTCACAAGGAATGTGAGAGCTGGCACTAGTGTTTTGTTGACACTCGTATATTAATGAAAAAGCTGTCACAGCTGTTTTATTTGGTTAATATGTTTAATAGATAGAGATAGCAGGAGTATTTTGTTGTTAAGGTGTCGTCAGGAGGAGGAAGCTTAAGGGGAGCCACCATTCAAGGATCTACTGCTTCTCGCACCTTGACACGAATAACAACAGTCCCGCTCATTGGAACTTCTTCTATCACCTCACCAACTGCTGGTGAGCATTCGTATACATTAATAAGTGACAACAACTGAAGAGCGCAGGGGGAAAAATGTGAAACCAAGAAAACTCAATTTCAAAGTTTGAAACCTGTTCCTCTTTTCTTTTAATAGTTAGAGTAAAGACTATAGGCTAATTATTTTAACTAGATCCACATGTACATTTTGACAATTTTGTATAATTTTTTTAATCAGTATTTTAAATTAAAAAAATCAAAATGTATTCAAAAGTAAAAATACAAAGGGCATCAAAGATGAGGGTCCATTAAATTTTCAACAAGACACAGGCATGAAAGATGAGAGTCCGTATAGTTCTCAAAAAATGCCAAAAACGAACAGAATCCTTATTAAAAGTATAAAATAAAATGTTTCCTTCTTGAGAAATTAGTAAAATGGAACTTTAGTTTGACATACATTTTTTTATCAAAATTCACATAACAAATAACCCAAAAAAGGCAAAACAGAAAAAGTTCTTAGTTTAGTAGTAAAACAAACTTTTTAATTTGAAATCAAAATGATTAAAATTCACATTTCACAATAAGGAACCGATCCATTGTAAGTAGGTATTAAAAGTCTATTATAATAGAATAATAAATATACTTTTATCGAGTTACATGTGAGGCAACTTATTGAAGTATTGTTGGGCTTTTTCAGAACAAAACCTCTTCAGGTGTTGCAGATCGTCAAATTTAGGTTTGGAGATTGGTAGAAAATTAATTGTATGCCAATGGTGGCAGTTGAAAGTAGCCTTTTGGCAGGGAAAGTCGTTTTTTTTTTTTGTTTGATCACACAACTTTCAGTGTACCATATTAAGTCTCTCGATGAAGCATCATCCTTGGATATGAATGTCCACAAATTGGAAAAATAACCTTAATTTTGGTTAATTTATTGGTGAAATGAACAATGTAGTGCAGCATTCTAAACAGTGTGGAATTCTTATTTTGACCGCAGCATGAATCGCAGAATATCTTCAGTTTTTACCATCCGAGTCCATGTGGTTGAAAATAAAATCCCATAACATTGAAGATACGTCATAAGCTCCTTTTTTCCCCATACACTTTAGTATAAGTATAAAAGATGGCATGAGCCGTTGAAAGAACATGAATGTTAAACATAAAGAAGGACAGTTGTCTTCAGTAATAAGTATCCTTGGTTGTGATATTGGGGAACTGTAAGTTTTTTTTGGAAGTCAATCACGATAACTTCTTTTTTCTTGTGTTTCTGTGCTTCCAATTGAGCAGCTTTCTTCTTTTTGTAAAATGTCTCTGCTTTATTTTAATGTGACTCCTTTTTCACTTCAGTTCAAAACCGCTACTTACTTGATTTTAACAAAAAATTGACCTTCATCTTTTTTCCTCTGCCCTCTTCTTACTGTTAGTTATTTTCTAGAATAAAGTTGTTTGAATTTTGGAAAGTCATTTCATAAAGTAGGCTTCTGGGGAGGTTAGTAGAGCTATAAAATGGTACTTAGTATGATAACTGTATTATATACATTAAAATATAATAATAATAATAATAATAATAATAATAATAATAATTTCAATTTCAATTTCAATTTCCTTTATTATAGTGCCGACCAACAGTCGTAAGACCTATAACAGGCCAGCACTGAAAAGCACACAAGTACATACCCTACAATACATACATTTACATAAGAAAACATGATAGACAAAAAATGGCCAAATAATGCCATATACCGATAAACAACCACGAGACAAAAAAGTAGTTAATAATGATAAGAATAAAAAGTAACATTAAAAATAAATAACCAAATAGTGGTTAAAAGCAGTAACATTATGCAAAAAATAGATCAGAATATTGTAAACTTAAACAATGTAAACTTAAATAGTATTAAATAATATAGGCAGAACCTCTACAAGATAAATTATTGATACGGGATATCCTTAAATAACTCTCTGAGTTTAGCTTTCCTTTTATGATAAAAGTCGAATTCGACAAATCTAGAATTGGCACTATGGATACAATGACCTATAGGGCTTACCTTGTAAGAGCTATTAAGAAAAAATAATTTTTGATTACGAGAAGCCCGAGAAGGGATAAGAACGCCTACATGATCAAGGGCAAATTTGCAAGAAATTATGTTATTGAAAATATTAAAAACAAAAAGGGCATCACAATAAAGTCTACGCGAGAAGAGAGTTTGGAGCCCTAATAGGTTTCGAATTCTATCATAATCATAATAAATCCGGTTACTAAAGTATTTATCATAGCATGCAGCAACAAATTTTCTTTGAACGTTTTCTAACCTAAGAGAGTCAGTTAAGGTAATGGAATTCCAAGCAACAGTAGCATATTCTAACTTAGATCTAACCAGGGCATAATACAGACATAAAAAACAGTCAACTTTCTTAAATGATGAAGTAATAAATTTAATAAGCCCAAGTAGTTTCAATGACTGGGAAATGACATGGTCAACATGATAGTGGAAATAAAGTTTGTTATCCAGGAGGACACCAAGATCATTAATACAAAGGGTGCGAACTATGTTATCACTGCCCAATTTATAAGTAAAAAAGAAAGGATTAGTTTTCCTAGTGAAAGATATAGATTTGGTCTTAGATTTATTGATAGACATTCCATTTTCCAAAGACCATTGTAGAATACCATTTACATCATTTTGTAAATCTATACAATCTGCAATTGAATTGATAGTTTTAAATAATTTTACATCATCAGCAAAGAGTAAATAACTAGAAGAGTTCAAATATTTACCAATGTCATCAATAAACACATTAAAGAGAAGAGGACCTAAATTAGACCCCTGTGGTATGCCACAGGGTGCTAAAAATGTATTTGAGCTGTGTGAATCAATTTTAATAATGAATGATCTTTCATGCAAATAACTGCTGAACCAATTTACATATGAATGAGAAAGTCCAAAATTACCAAGTTTAGCGAGAATAATATTATGCTGACATAAGTCAAATGCCTTACTTTGGTCAAAATAAATAGCATCAACCTGACCTTGGGCAGAGACTTGAGGGGCAACATGCCCAAGAAATTCTACTAAATTAGTTATAGTAGATTTATTTTTTATAAAGCCATGTTGATTATCTAAAAATTTATTTTTAAGGTGGTGAAAAGTATGCTCATGTATGATTTTCTCGAATACTTTGGAGAAAGTGTTTAAGAGAGAAATTGGTCTATAATTACAAACATTTGTTTTACCCCCTTTTTATAGATAGGTATGACAACAGATTGTTTCCATGTACAAGGAAAAGTTTCATTTGACAGGCTAATGTTAAAGATATAGGCTAACAAAGGGCTGAAAATGCTGGCACAGCCTTTAACAATAAAACTTGGAATTCCATCTGTCCCGGCACATCTAGAAGAACTCAATGTTTTAATAGCATTAGCAACATCCAAGGGTGTAATGTGGCATGGATACAAGGGCGCGCTAGTTTCAATAACGGGGCAGGGTAAAACAGGAATAGCTGAATTATAAACGGAATGAAAGTAGGTCCCAAACTCATTAGCAATTAATAATAATAATAATAATAATAATAATAATAATAATAATAATAATAATAATAATAATAATAATAATAATAATAATAGTTATGATGATGATCATGATTATGATAAAAAAATTTAAACTCATTTTTATATGTATGTGTGTAAAATATATAGGGATTTTTACTTGATTTCTATTTAGTTTCCTTAATCTCTAGTCACATTAGAGTTAAAGTGCAATGTGTATATCCTCTAATATGTAGGTTTAACGTCTCACAGTCAACACACACTAAGTGTGTTGTATCTTGTAAATAGGCTCTGTCTTTAGATGTCAACCCATTAGTCTAGGCTTGGGTAGTACTAGATTGTTTTAGCTGTATAATATTTCATGGTCTAGTAGCCAAGACTCATATAAGTTTTTCCATAATGTAATCATTTTTTAGCACCTGCACACCAAGTTGTCTTTATGTAGTGCTACAATATTATTTATTTAATTCAGGTTCAGCATCTGGCAGCCAACATGCCAAATTCTTATATGTAAATGAGAAGCTACCAAGAGGACCTTCTTTAATGTCAGACAACAGCACCAAACCTTGTCGTATCAACCCCATTGCTGCTCGACTTCACAACACCAAGAGAGGTAATCAAACTCTACCTACCGTACCTTATTTACAACACATTCATTGACTTTGTAAATTAGAATTGACCTAATTCACTTTGGTTTGTTTGGCTAATCAAATTATTTTTGGACTCTTTCATTAAATTTATAATTAAATTACGATTACTATTGACATCCATTATTATCGACTGTTTCCAGCTGGTGGCTTTGTTATTAAGCACTAGAAGGTTGGACCAGTGGATTTGATCGATAACATTTCAAATCCAAAGCTCAAAAATTAAAGAAAACATTATGAATTTTTAATCCTTTAATAAAAATAAAACTTTATACATAGGCCTATATAAAATCCATGAGGTGTCTGTCCTTCAAAGGTTCTTTCTCAAACTTCTCGATGCCCTAAAAAGCTGAAATTTCTTATGAACGCAGTAGAGCATGCCATCCAGCTTTTGAAAAATCCAAGATGGTTGAACCTATATAATGGAGTTGAATTAATTTTGGATGAAAATCAGTATCTAAGAAATGTGTTCCTCGTTTTGTGTAGTGTATATAACAAATTTCATATCTCTTTTACTACAGTTGATAGTGTCAAGCAGATTAATATCAATTCTCAAGGTAAACATGTTATTTTAGTGTAGTTTTTTTCACCACTTCAGCCAAAGTTGAGTCATGGTTACGCACATGCGTGAGAATTTGACTATACAAGTATTATTGGTAGAAGGAATTAAGAATGACTGTCTCACAAATATTTTAAATCATTGTGGCACTAGGCAATGTTTTAATGGCTCAGTATGATCTCACTGAAATATATTTTGAACTACCCAATAGCGGAAATCCTTTAACACCTTCATTGAGTGACACAACTAGAAAGAAAAAAAAAACCCATTAAGATGTCATCTTAATAAAATGACTTTATAAATATACTATTAATATATATATGTATAGCCATCTGGAAAAAGTATATTGGCTCTGGAAAACCTGTTAAAGTCAGGAATTTAAAATATTGTTTGGCTGGACAACCTGAAAAAAAAAATGTGATTCAATAGGTCTCTTGCTTCTGTTGAAGAAAATTTTTCTCAATTAAGTGACATGAATTCTAAATCTGTATTTATATTTGATATTCAATGGTTGAAAATAACTTTTATTGCATGTTCCAAGTTAGAGCCCACTTTACGCTATGGAGACTAAAAATATTTGGATGGCCTAGACTTCAGGCATAATAAGCAGGCATTGGTCACAAAGTTGATCCCACCTTCATTATCATCACCTCGAGACACTTTAAATTATGTGTATAGAAATGAACTGGGTGGAAAGAGTAAGGAATGAGGTGGTGCTAGAGAGAGTTGAGGAAAAGAGGTTGTTAAATAGGAAGAGGAACTAGATTGGATACTATACAAGAGAAAGTCCATTGGGGGATGCTGTGGAAGGAATAGTGGAGAAAAGAACATAGAAGGTACCAGTTATTGGATAATATCGAGATGGGAGGCAATTACAAAAAGGATGAAGAGTATTGCCAAGGACAGAAAAGTGTGAGAATCCAGTTAGAATACTAAATAATACAAAAAATATTGCACTCAGAATTATCATAACTGTAACATTTGCTAGTGCAGAGAGATAATTTTCCAAGCTAAAACTAATAAACACACCTACATTCAAAGCATCATGTTTCAAGAAAGATTAAGTAGACTTTCACTTCTCTCGTTTGAATCTAAGATAGTCCAAACGTTTGAGCCCAGGGAATTAGTAAAACAGTTTACTAAGGCCAAAGCACGGGCCTCTCTTATTTCTGTACATTTATTCATCGTCATCAACTGTTTCCATCCTGTGGCTGAATCAGTTTAGTATAATGCCTCCATCTTCCTCTATCCTTCTCCTCTCACTTTCACACTTTCTATTATCTGCTCCTATCTTTTCTTGGCCTCCTTTGCGGTCTTTTTCCTCCATACTTCATCTCCATCATTCTATGAGCAAACCATCTCAGTCTTGCTTTCTCTACTTATCTTATTTACTCCCTGTACTCCCATTTATATTTTTAATTTGTATTATTGTATGGATTAAAAGAAAATTAAAACAAACATTTTTTCCCTATAAGAATACATAAATCACGAGGTTTTTGTTTTTTAATGTTTTTAGAGAGGAGGGTGGTATTATCATGCTTTGCTAGGGCGGCAAAAGGGCACAAGCCTGCCTTGCCTCTGAATGGTACTCTACTGTTACCAATGATGATTTCAACCAATATTTCAACCATTTCATATTAGCTAACTATGTGTATATGATGTAATCTTTATTTAATATTAACATATGTGAAATTACTTTATTTGTAAATATTATTTAATTCTCTATAGACCAATAAACTTGCATTGTCTCAGTGCTGTCTTATTATAGACACTTTCTTGTTTACTGTTTGTTATAATCTTATTAAATAAAGCTGGACTTATATTTTTAGAATTTATTTGTATTATTATTATTATATTATTTGTATTATCTTTATTATTTGTCAATCCATCACACTAGTAATCAAAGCTTTGTTTGGATTTTTTTTATAAGTTTTTTGTTTCAGTATTTTTTATTTTGTTTTAGTTTTTTCCTTTTGGTTTTTGTTGTTTTTTTGCACATAAGGTGTATCTCGTGGGTGTCAGCATCATTGTTTTCTCTCAGATGTGACGGATGTTCGTCGCATGGAAGAAGCACTGCTTCACCTTTTAGAGGACTTCCACTCTGGAAAGCTGCGAGCATTCGGTATGTACGACACACCAAGTATTTGCATAATAGTTTCATTGTTTGAATAGAGATAGCAGGCTTATAATATAGCTGTTGTAATATAGAACTAGTAAAATTTACATGATTATGCACACAATTATGTGCAATTGTGCAGCTATAATATATTTCAATAATATACACACAAAATATTGACTTTATAACCCCTATTTTACCATTTGATTTAAAGTTAGGTCTGTTTAATTAATCTTACCATGAATTAAATTGTAGTTTAACTCTTAGAAAAATAATTACAGTAGAGTCTCAGAAACTTGACCTAATGTGGACTGAGATGATGTCTATTTATTAAGGTGACCTGGTGGTCTANCTATTATTAGTTGTTTAAATTTTATTCGACCTTCGATTCGACTTCGAGAATATTCTCAAATATTCGCTTCGACTTCGCTTCGAACTGAAAAAACTGGCTTCGCACACCCCTAGCGTATGTATAATCCGAACAGGTAGTAAGACGCGTTGCTAACAATAAACAAAATTTACTCTTTTAAATATTTGTCAATTCTCTTAGGCCAGTAACTTCTTAATAGTTTAAGATAAAATTGTTAAACTTTTAAATTACGAGGATTTTAATTTTTCTGATATTTGAGATAGTTACTCATCCAGATTGGTTTAGTTAAGGTGAAATGACCCACTAAAAGATATAATATGGTATACTTAGATTGATGTCATTCATGATGGTGTATTGCAGGCAAGGACTGTAGCATGGAGCAGATGACAGGAATCCGCGAGCAACAAGAGCGCCTGGCACGACTGCACTTTGACCTTGGTGCTCAACAGGAACTGTTTGTACCTCTGAGTGATGAAGGCCTTCGTGCAGGAGAAGAGAACATGCAGCGTCTTATGGAGAGCCTAGAGCAGCTTAGTGTTTCTATAGAGAGACTTCACTCTTTCTCTAGTGATAGTCGGGAGAGCAGCCTGTTGCACGACTCCAGCTAGATGCTCATCTGGCCACTAATTAAATGAACAAATATGAAAACGAAATTTTTAGAAAATATTCCCAAGTTTATTTTTGTTGTCTCTTTTTATTATTGTTATTTGTAGGCTCATGCGGGGCCCAAAACTTCGGGAAAATGGACATACCCAAAACTTGAGCGGGAAAAGTTATTTCTTAAATTATGTTGGGAAAAATTTTATTCAGTCAAATTCCAATTTTGGAATATCTATCAATATCAAAAGTGTATTTCAGGGTTGCCACTGACCTGGAAAGTCAATGAAATGCAATTGTGGTCAGGGAAAGTTTTTTGTGTAGTCCATTAAATTGCAGATTATTTTCTTCATGGTGTCTTTGATAAGAAATCTATTATTTTGAGGTAAGATGGTATACTATATACTGTAACTTTTTAATTTTGAAACTTGATTTGGCTATGGAAAAGCTGTGTTAAATTATGGCTTTTTCAAGACACTTCTGAACATAGATTGGCACCTCCAGCCTGTTTCTTACCTGGCCATAAGATTCAAGGGAAATTAAAACTGGGGAAGATTCATTTTCATGCTTGGTATTCCCGTTTCTTAATTTTTTTGTTTGTAAATAATTATTTCCACTTATTTGTGTATCTGTTAAGTCTCTTAATTTGTCTCCATTGATTTACTAAATGTGCATTAAATGTGTTCTTAATAGCATACTATGATCAAAACCATGGATATTATGGTACTATGTTCACTGATTATTTTATAATACCAATTAATAAAAACTTTAGGCAAAAGGAGTGCGATGGTATGGCTATAGAATAGGAATGCCTGGAGTTAGGTTTTCCTTCTTACACTGTATTGGCAGCAATTGTGTAATATCAATACACATTCCTATCATAAGGAAGGAGGAGGCTATGTTCAGTATTTGTAGTTATCTTAAATTGACATACCGTTTTGACCCAAGTATATTGATTTGTATTAATATTATGCTACCAGCAGCTTGTGATAAAGTCAAGGATGTTTTATATTTTGGTCAGTGAATGTCAGGGAAATAAAATCTAGGATATCAATGGCAACCCTCTATTTAATATAGTACATCCAAATCTTGTATTTTAGGACTATGTAAACACAAGAAAGTACTAATAAAAATACCATTAAATCTCATAATAGTTTAACCTTCTAGGATTAAAAAAGATGTTTGTTACAAAGAGGTGTCCATTATTCATACTGCATGAACACAATTTAATTTATATTAATCTATAAACTGTCAACATTAACAACAATTTAATAAGTGCAATATGCAATACTGAATATATGCTAATTTATTATGACTAAACTAATATGATTTTCTTAATTCACCTCACATGCAAACTTTACTAAACATAATTTAATTTTATACAGTAAAACCTTGGATTGCG
>CABFWB010003891.1:21341-34297 GCA_902151455.1 Timema bartmani | reverse complement strand
AGGGTATCACGTGATCTAGCCAGCCAATCATTATGCGAGTGACGTCAACAGGGCTATTTAGTAACTCATGTGTTGGTATTATGACCAATGTTTACTCTTTAGCGTAAGTTCTAGTGATCAGACATTGAAACAAAATAATTACACTAAAATAGGAAAGCTAATTTTATCAAAAAAATTTGTAATAGATATTTATTATATCGATTGAAAACTATAAACATTCACAGATCATCACTGTAAAACTAGTACAAATCACAGATCATACTCGAGAATGAAGATGTTTGGCTTGAGTTGTTATGTTAAGTTACGTGAATCGTGATCACACATACGTTAAGTTAACTTTAAGTTAACGTTAAGTTACGTTAAGTTAAGTTTAAGTTGATCGTGATCCCGGCATTAGAGGTTAAAGGAATTAAAACATCCACTTTTTGAGAGACTCAATAATATTTACTTACTCTATGGCGTTAAAGAATTATTGCGTTAAAACTTTAGTATCTCTTTACAACTAAAGCTCACAAAATTGTATTCATATATTTGTTGTATTAATATATTTGACATTATCTCAGAAACTATTAGTTTTATAAAAACATATTTCAAACAAAAGTTATTTTTTATTTTTATAGTACTACAATTTTGCAAAAATAAGTTATTTAGTATCTCAAATATTTGCGGGGATACGGAAATCTCCGCTTCTGTAAAGTACCCTAGAACCGATTTTGAGAAAATCAGTTTTTTCTCTTTTCGCCCTTAAGTAAACTACTCTTAATTTTAGGGTTAAACAGGTACACAAACAAACGTCATTGCAAAAACCACTCTTTAGAGTTCAAGGGGTCATGAAATGTCAACATCCATCATCATCTTGGGTTAAGATTTTTTTTTATGGTTGCAATACATTACCTTCAGTGTTTGAAAAGTTAAAAAATAGATATATTTTCATATAGCTTGAAAAATATATTTCAAATAGTTACGAAGATATGATAAAAAATGAGAATTTATGCATCTAAATGGAACCCTTAAAGTCATTTTGATGAAAAATTGAGAGTAGCCATTTTGTTTGTAATATTACTCAATGCTTAGAAATAAAATTTAATCAAAATCGTTTGAGCCAATTTTGCTAAAATTAATTTTTTCTCTTATCACCCTTCAGTAAACTACCCTTAGTTTTAGGGTTGGATATCCAAGTCCAAAAACCCCTCAAGGCAACCCTATGAAAATCGTAGATACCAAGTTTTAGCCCGATTGGTATAATAGTTTAGGCTCTACACCGAGGTACAGATAGACGTCAATCAAAAAACAACTTTTTTGGGTCATGAAACGTCGAAATTTATCAAATTTTTGAGTTCGATTATTGATTGATCCCAATACTTTCTCTTCCTGTTAGGTAGCAAGAAAGTAAAAATAAACATAGAGCTAAATTAGAAGACTATTTTGAAAATGTTCTCATTCCCCTGGGAATTAATTCCCACACAGGTCTAGCTATTTTTGGTGGTTGGCTTAGCTATCATTGAAATCAACAATGTGTACAGATTTGTTGAGATGTAAATACTGAATTATTTATGAATTACTCAATATTTTACTATAATTTAAATTAGGAGGTATAGCCAGCACACTTTCCTGAGTGAAAGTGGAGTAGAAATTGTTTATATAAAACACTAAAAAACACATTTTTCTTGGTAAGCTTTTAGGGATTACATTGAGAACAATCACTGCATCACTCACTTGTGACCTAAGGGTTGCTTTTGTGAATATTAGAAAAAACGTTTAACTTTGATGGCAAATGTTGAGCGAGGTGACAAAAATGTTGGACAAATGCAATATATGCCTGTCTTAATGACGACTTCCATTTTTTCCATACTTTTGTATGTGAACTAAAATTGTTATATTTGTATAGTGGATACATTAAATAATATTAAAGTTTTAATGCCATAATATTAAATTATTTTGCAAAATCTGCCTAAGCCTTTCCTTTACTCTTGTTCAGTCAAAATATTTATTCTATCCTGGAATGAAGATTAATTTAGTTTTATTTATTACACATGTTTAAAGTATAAATACTTTGTATCTCCACAGCTTTAAAAACTAATCAAAATAAAATATATATTTTTAATTTCACTAGTGTCATACATAATATAAATGTTCAACTTTTTTTTTCTTTGCTTCTTAAATTACTCACTCACTACCTGTTCGGGTTATCCACGTTTGAATGGAGGGACAGTGGAGATCAATAGATCTGGCCAGCATCGAAACCCCAACTTCATCATCTTGATAAAATCATATTATAAGAGCTCAGCATTATTTACTAGGCATGCCTGTGCCCACCTGAGAGAGTGACAGTCTTATTAACTTCAGTCTTAAAAGTGTGTGATATAGTAAAGTTCTTTTTCAACAGATGGGGTGGGATGGTGAGTGAGGGTTGTGGGGGATCTCGAATTCCTGTTATGCGAATAAAGTGAGATGCTAGGGCAGTAGTGACGGATCCGAACATAGCCCAGCTAGTTCAAGTACCAAAATAATTTAATAATAGTAATACTTTTGACAATGTTGTACCTACCACCCATTTGAAATAGTTAGCAATACTAAGTCGTTCAATACAAATTAATTATGTAAAATAATTTTTTTTACAGTGTGTTGTAAAACCACCTTGGGTAACTACCATATCACAATGGTGACTAAAAAAAAATGTTCTACCGTGTTTGAATTTTAAACTGTATGAACTTATTTTGTTAAGATCAAAAACCATGCACCACAGAATAAACCACAATATTCATGTCCTTAAAAAAAATCAATCAAAAATATTGTTTAAAAAATTACCCAAACGATATTTGAATTTTTAAAATATTAGTTTTAACAGGTTTATTGACAGCTTAGTCCTTAAACCGCTTGGACGTATATTTTCAAATTAAGTCGAGATGAGAGGAATGTACTTGTATTTGGGTGAAGAAATAGTGGAAGGTTATAAAATAATTTCAATATACTGTGGGATTCATATCCAGAATTCCTCATCAAATGCAAACAACATGAAACTGATGCCTCTTTATGACTGTCCACGGGTTATGGTAAAGTAAAATATATTAATAGTTCTCAAAACACCCCTTGGAAAATTTAGGAATCAGATGCAAAAACATTTACTTGTTTACAAACCTTTGCTTTAAGTTTTCTTATTTTTTTTTTCCACATCTTTCCTGTTCCATTTTTTGGGGAGTTATAAGGAGTAAATAGCCTGTTCCTATCCCTGGACTTGGAAACTAAAAAGTTTAATTTACTATGGGTACCAGAAGTTGTGGCTGAACCATTTTTATATTAGCTGGGAAGGAGAAGGGGGCAGAAATAGTAAAAAATTGGCTATGGGGATGTTTAGACCAACAAGCTGAAGAGAGGTCCTAAGAGTTTTCTTCCTACAAGTGTTTGAACACTGGATGTCCCTAAAGGCTATTCTGAGTAATCCTGATCTGGGAATGTTTTGAAAATTAATATCCTCTAAAAGCTATTTTGAATTATTCTCACCAAGATTTTTTTTTTTAATTTGGCTTTCCCTAGAAAATATTTTAATTTTGGCAAAATTTTGAAAATAGGTCTCTAGAACAGTGGTTCCAAATTGGTCCACCCTGCTTATTTTTTGGGATATTTATAATTAAAAAAAAAAGTTTTAATCACTAATTAATTTTATATAAGATCAATTTAACACTGGAAGAATAATGGTAGAAAAAAATGACTGAAGATGATCATGATGGTAAGCATTTTTGTTTTCATCATTTATTGAATATTGGGTTTCATTCTATCTGAACTCATCCCTGGTGCTCGACTAATTTTGGTGTCAATTGATGGCTTCTATCAAGAAAAAACTGAAGGAAATGAAATCTGATCTAGTTATTATTCCAGGTGGCATAACCCATCTACTGCAGCCTTTAGACATTGCTGTTAGTAAGCTGATGAAGGATGCTGTCTGTCATAGTTGAAATGTATGGCTAAGCGACGATAATCACACATATACTACTTGTGGTTGGAATAAATTAGATGTGTCTATAATTAAAAAAGGCTACCTCAAAGGTTGTATTTCCAATGATCTTGATGGCAGCGAGGACAACGTATACAAACAGCTTGGTTAGTGAAGAATCAATTTAAAGCCTTATATAAAATAGGAAGTGGATTCACCTGTCTATCTTGCAGACTTTTTCAACTATAACAGATGCTAAAACGGGGTTTGGGGTACTCAATAAAGTAAACTTTTGAAAGATGATCTATTCAAGACGAAGACACAGGATACTAAGCTGAAAGCTTGGCTTTTGTTAAAGCAGTTGGATATAGATTTCTTGCAAGCTGATGGTAAGAAGATGGTAATAACTCTCCGATGTCAACTTTACTACATTGCTATAAAGATAAGGGATGCCAAATGTCTTTGAAAATTCATTATCAATATTCACATCGGCTTTTTTCCTGATAAAATGGGAACTTTTGAGTGATGAGCAAGTGGGAACACTTTCATTAGGGTACATCCATGATGGAAAAACATTATCAAGGCCTCACTGGGATACCTCCATCCTCCATAGTGAGAGATTACTATTGGTTTCTTAAAATGGACTACAAGACAAAAAAATATCCATGGCAATCATTTTTATTTATTAGAAATGTACATATTACCTTGTATGATACTATACTGTGGAGTCTCACTAATCCAAACTAATTGGGACCAAGAGCTATTCGGATTACTGAAATCTTTCCTATAATGTAAACAAGACACTTACTGATTTTATGAAAATGCCAAATAAATAAGTACCTTAGAATATGCTATTCTCATCATTTTTGAAAGCAAAACAAACAAAGAATTTATACATTGATTCTTTTCATTACTTTGTACTATTACAATAAATTTGTTTTAAAATTATCCCAGAAGAAATTGATTTGTATGCACGTTCCTGAAATTACGGCCATAGGGACCTATGGTCGGCTTTTATGATACAGAGTTTTCAAGTTTTATTTGTAGATAAGTAATTGACGTGTTAAGTCAAAGCTGGTGTAATTTTTAAATATACCCTTATATTTGTGAATGGAAGTTATCTTGCCACATGTTAACTTCCTGAGTATACAGTTTATAAAATAAAATGCTAGTTGGTAATCAATGTATAAGATGTTAATGCAAACATTATTTGTTAAAATATACATGTTTGAATCAACTTAAGGGTGCTGCAACTCTAAGCATCAACTTTATCGGGTCATTTATTATTATATGATTGTATTAACTAAGAGTTCAAATGGCAAATAAAAAATTAATGTAGAAAAATTAATATTCCAAGATGGAAAATTAGAGGAAATTTGGGCTGAATGCAAAATTGTACTAAATAAGTTGGTAATAAGACTCAAAAGCAAAACAAAAATTTCCAGAACTGGTTTTAATGGCAGAGCAGCTGATTAAATATTAGCATGGAATGTAATTTTCTCTAAAAATTAGACTTGTTTGATTATATCTTTAAGTATGTATGTTTGCAACTTGTCTTTTCAATTAATAGTAATTGAAAGTTAATTAAATTAATTATAATTACATTAGATAGATGACATTTGAACCATAATAAAAGAAAGAGCGCAAGCAAGCAAACATGAGCCCTCCCTTACCCAAAACACAAACAAAGAGCTTCGGCATGGCTGCATTTGGGACTACATCCCTAGTGTTACCTTGAAATGTATGTTGACTACTATTGTAGTGCGATAGAAAGGAAAAAACACAGCTCAAAGCGTTGATGATTTTGCTTATGCAAGTTCCATCAAAAAAACTAAAACATATTTGTAAATCAAATACTTGTGTGAATACGTTTTTGAAATGTAGGCCTGAATAATTAGTAATTTAGAAAAGAGAAGATTAGTTTCGATTTGGAAGTCAATTACTAAATCAAAAGCTATATAAAAATGTATGTACAATATTAATTAAAGCTAAACTGTAATCTTTATTTTTAAATCTTTGTACATGCTGGATATAATTGTGTTCCAATAAATATATCAGGGAAACTACAATTTCTAATTTATGTAAATATTTAACCTCTTAACTGAAAAACTCGAATATATTCGGGAATTTAATTTTGGTAATATATTAAAAACCCGAGTATATTCGGCAATATCTCTAGCAACCAGAAAATAATTATTTTTTATGAATCTATTCGTTTATCACTTTTAATTACTCCATCAGCTGCTAGAGAGCATTTGGTTCGCATTTAAAGTGCTAGGTAGCAGCTTAGAAGTCACAGTTGAAATTAGATCACACGTGTCCCACCAAGGAGCAGTGAAGTGATTTGTTCTTTTGCCTGAATAATTATTTCCTTAGCTAGAAAGTAGATTAACGGCTTGATGTGCTTACAGTAGCATAGTTTTGATTGTTTTCTTTGAAATAAAAACATGGAGATTGAAGACGAAGTGAGTATTGAATTCAGTGAATCAGTTCCTTGCTTTAAAGCATTTACCACTGCGACAAACATTTTAAAAATGATTAACATTTAAAAAGGGTCGAATGTTTAGGGAAAAAAATATTTATTGCAGAAATTTCAATAACTAGTGCTATGAAGCATGTAAATTTGAATAAAAAATATTTTTGCTATTTTTTTATTTTACTTCAAAGACAATAAACGAATATATTCGGGGTTTTAATATAGCATTAATATAATATTTTATATTTCAAGTTTCACTGGATATAAATAATTGTAATTCTACCCAAAGTATTATGACATTCCATTTCGTTAATAAAAAAAAATAAGAAATTTTGGGACAGACATATAAAAAATAATTAGTATGTTAGAGGTTAAATGAACATGATGAAATTGAACAACATAATAACACCACGTGAGGAGCAGTTTGGGACAGGTTGTGCTGGGATTTAAATAATGTACCTCTTCCCAACATCCATTATTATATTTTGAAAACTGCATTATCTTACAATACATACAGATGTTAATATTAACTTACATGAAGACAAAAGAAAAGTTGCTTATTTGTGTCAAAACAACAAACTAAAATAATTAAACACTCATATTTATTAAAAATTAATGTTAATTACATTCTATTGTTCATTTGCAGTTCTGTTTATATAATCGTGAAAACAAGTTACTAGTGTCAGTAGTAGGGATAAGAAGGTTAAATCTGAACATTTTAAAGTTACAATATAAATACTGTCATGTTAAACTAAACATTGAGTGAGCCAAATTAAAAGATGTGATTCCAACTCTAATTTCTAAAATACAGTACTAAATCAGGTCATATCAGCATGGTCATTCAAATATGAGATTATATCATAGTTTTCAGAATAATGACTTGAGAAGACATTTAGTCATTAAGTCATTTAGACTTATTTTTCGATAAACATAAACTGTTGTGGTCCTTGATGGACCTACAAGAACAGTTTGATTTTCATAGGAAGCCCCTTATTTTAAAACTGGAAACTCATAATGCCACAATGGTGGGGAGAAAATATTACAACTGTGTTTTCATTCTTAGTCCATTTAGTTATTGTATTATAAAACGTAATATGTAATGATAAGTAACAAAGAGTGAAGAGAAAATAAAGAGTAGATATACCAGAAGACTGTGAAGAATGTGGGATGAGAATTAATAAGAAGTAAACAAAATGAATGGAAAGGAGGAATGAAAATATTGACAAAGTGATTTTTGTGGAGTGTGGCATTGCACAGGGCTGAGAGGTGTTCACTAAAGAAGGAAGATGAAAGGAGACTGGAAACATTTGAGATGTGGGGGGTGGTCCTGGAGAGAAATGGAGAAAAGGGGTTATAAGAAGAAGGAATGGTGGGAGGAAGGTGAGGGAGAGGACATAGAAGCTATCAGATAAAGGTGGATGGAAGATACGTAAGGATGAAGAGGATGGTAGAAGACAGAAGCATGGAGAGCTACTATGTAAAAACCTGCCATTAGGCAAAACATCAAATAATCCATAATCCATAGGGAAGTTTTTAATAACCTTTTATATGAACTTTATAAAATATGTTTTCCACTCTCACTCCATGTAAATATGAGTACACTTCTTCTAAATTCAGCCTTCCTCATCTCTAGCTCGTTAGTGTAATCAGTACATGTGTGTATAATCTGAACAGGTAGTCTGCAACGCTAATAATAATAAAATAATATTTATCCTGACAAAATTGCATTTGATGGTAGGACCTATTTTTGGGTTTGTTTAAAAAGTAAGCATCAGCTTGTTATGTCGAATTATAAAACAAAACACATTTAAAATCCTGTAAAAAATACATACATAATATACTAATTTTTGTCAGGCTGGTCAAACTGTTATTAGTTAACACTCACCATCCCTACTACATCCGCTTAGTTAACAATAGTGCATGTGTGAACACAGCAGAGACACAAATATGCTAACAAATAGAGTCAAATGGATCAAAGTATATTGACAGCTTTAAGACGTATACTGAGACATGCATTTCTGCACAGTTGTTCTTTATTGAGATTTTGAAAAATATTTGCATTCTTTTTACGTGTCACTTATAACAATTACACTTATTGTAAAAATTATATATTTATGTATACTTTTATAATATATTACAGAAATAATTGTTAAATTTTATCAACAAAGCATTGTTGTATTTAGTACCGGTATATTAGAAGAGATTAGTGAAACATGGTGTATATGTACAGGATATCAAAATGACAGCTATAACAATGTTTTAACTGGCATATCGTTGAGCTGTGCAAATGGTAGAAAGGTAATCGACATCAATTATATTACTATCTTGGTAAATGACACAAATACATTAATTCACCAAAATTGTTCCAAAGAAAACCAAATATGCCAGCTATATAATGGTAAAACTAGATTATAATCTTATCAGCAAGATGCCTGCCAACAAATCAAACTTGCAAACAAAAGAAATATTAATAAACCCTTCACAGTTCTCCAACTAAAGTCCATTCAATGGGCAAGAGGCGGCAACAATCAAATGATCCAATTTCCAAAACTCCGGGGAAAAATTCTCTATTCTACATGTTACAAATCTACTAGTGTTTGGAAAAAATCAAATTATGTTCAAACTCTAATAATTGAGTTTTTTTTAAACACCCATGAAAAATTAAAAAGTTGAAATTAATATTGGTTCAAGGTTAAAACTAAACTTGCTAATTTTAGTTCAAGGTTTCCAAATACCACTCAACCTTTATCTATATAAAAAAACTAATATTTTATTTATCTAGGTTGCAGTGAGTATTTGATAAAGAACCATTATTTGTGCAAAAAATAGTAATGATAAAACTGCAAAATATCACAGGACAGTTACACATTAACTTACTACCGTACCAGTCTACATAAGCATGATAATGTCTTATTTGTGTCCAACAAAAGTTAAGAAATTAATTGTTTTATTATAATTGGGGTATTGGGGTTTTGTGGTTTATCTTAGTCCTTTAAATCCAAACTTGATAACGAATGAAAATCTGATTACCATTAATTTTGATAATTTTAAAATTAGAATCTAAGAGATGAATGGGTTTTAAAATTAAATAAATATTGTGTTATTATTATTATTATTATTATTGATATGATTGTTATGCAAAGGGTTTTGTTTTTTCATTAAAATAAACAATTAACACTATAGGTAAAGGTTTCTCATTAAATATTGTCAGAAAATAGGGATTTGTGAGACTGATAAGGTATGTAATTTAAGTGTATTCCTTCAGACTATGTATATGAAAAATATTAAAACAATAATATTTTATTGATTAAAGAATACTGGCTAGCTACATCATATCTTATACTAATATTAGCTGGAAGTTGTACTGGTGAGAATACAGCAAACCTATATTATTGAATTATATCAAAAAATGTTCAAAGGAAATTGAACATTTTATTTGTTTTTGGGGGAGAGGGCAGTAACTATCGATTTTCTTGAAGAAGCAACCAATACCTCTTCGTCCAGTGGCAGCAATGTAAAGTGTGAACTGTGTTCTCCTTTTCATTGTAAAAGACATTTTGTGTTTGTTCCTTTTATATGTTTCTATCCACCTTTCCTGTACTTCTTCCAAATATATTTTTGGTTTTATTGAAATTTTGAAGTAGCATAATTTCTTGGGTACTACTATAATGGTTGCTGTATCATAGCAAAACATTATTTTAATTTTATTTTATGGGTGATAATATTTTCACCAAGTGAAAAACTGAATATACTTTAAAAGATTAGAGCTAATGTTGGTTTCAATACCAACATCAATTACATTAGTTTAAAATGTAGTTCTGGTTATTATGCGGGACAAGCAAAGATTACAAAATGAATCATTGCATTTATACATATCCATAGTTTAATTTTAATCTAAAGCTTTTTTTTAAACATAAATGTTTTTGATTTGAGATGAAAGCAACATTTTTTTGTTTTGATCCAAGTTACTCGTGTTGTCATTTCAATTTGATTTTGATTTAAAATAAATAGCAATTCATCCTTTAACTTCTATTTGGTATTTTAATGGTTTTCAATGATATTACCTGTAAGAAAATAGATTTCCCAAAGTTTGATTTTGAATAAAAATACATATAATGTTGGCAAAATTAGAAGTATGACAGTTGGATTTTTTTTAGTTTAATTATAAATAATTAGAGCTAGGAACTCAAGGATTAAAGAGTTTTTTCTGAGATTTTATATATCTTAAATAATTTAAAAAAAAATCTTTAAAATAGCTTTGTACATATTTAGCACCATTGTTGCTTGTTAGCCCTGGGCACAGACAGGAAAGAAACAGACTCGCCTCGCTAGTGTCACTGCTGGGTGATGATGGGACTAACCGCAGCGATCCTGGTGATGAAGGACTCAACCTGGCAAAAGGAGCGCAACCATTTTAACCTGGGGGTTGAGTATCTGGTATATTATTTGTCTGTGGTCCTGGGTTACATGGCTGAGAGGTTAGGTAGAACATACTCCAACTTTGCCAAATCATTAATGGAAGAAAGTACTTTAATTAATTATAAAAATTACACTTCTATCAAAGGAAACTAACCTTCTTAGCTTCAAATAATAGATACATAAAGAAAGTTATATATTTAATAAGCCAGAATAATTTTCTGTTAGGATGGTTGGTGATAACTTATATTCTACAGGAAGTTTTTATTACCTCAAATATGGCTTAAGTCAATGTTTTGTTAAGTTAATGGTATGATTAAAACCAATATATCTTTGTCTATTGTGTTTGTAGAAATTCACATTCCTAGGCCAATATTATATATTGCATATGCATATATTTGATGAGTTATGTGGGCAACCATTTAGTGAGATGTTCAATTTTATATTCTTCATATTTTCATGTACAAGTGAACATGCCATTATTTCATAGTTGAAAAATTATCAACCCAGCCTATCAAATTATCATGAAATGTTTGTTTCCCGCCTGTGGCTGAGTCAGTTTAGTAAATGCCTCTATCCCTTTGTCCTTCCACGCCTCTTCTTCTCTTACTCTTGTCCATTCTTATCCTAACCTATAAATATACAACAAGAACACTATCGGGATAACAATTTTAACTAAATACAAATAACAGTAGATCATCTAAAACCATAACTTAGAGAACTGTGGCAATTCATTTTATTATTCCTATGGAATCATTGTTAGCTATTATTTTGATGGATGGATGTGAATCTTGATTTATACTTCAACTAAACACAAAATATACAATATTAAGGCAACCACATTTGAGTAGCATTCATTTTATATATAAAGTATTTTCAATAAATACAACCAGAAAATGGCTAGGGGAAATAATCTATTATGTTCCATTATTTTTTCTGCAAAAATTAGATAACAATTGGTGGTAAAATTATCTCAGTTACAACACTTAGGCCTGCATCACACTGGACTGAAGATACACTGCATATCTTCAGCGACGGATCTTCCACTGTTATTTCAAGACACACTTCAGCAGAAGATCTGTGTTGTATTTTCTGCCCACAATACAGTGTGCCGAGAATCCATCAGTGTGGTGCCTCCCCCTTGAAAACATATGTTGAAACGGTACCAATTCTCCAACCGATGGCTTATCGGCTGGCCAAAAGTGAACAGATGCTCATGTCGGTGTATTAACGCAATGCGCTCAACGGACTGACAGATCTTCTGTTCAATGTGGCATACTATCGGATTTTGTATATAAAGAAATGTATCGGCATTCTGTCACCGATAATATGAGGTGTATCTTTGGACCAGTGCCTTAAGGCTATTTGCACAAATAATAATCAATGGCTTGATCAGAGATCAGATTTATATTGATCTCCAATCAGTGACTCAAACATTAATTTTCAGTTGCATCATTAACAATTAGGATGTGATTGTTGGTCAAATCTCTGGTCAAGATAATTAACCATCCAATTCTCTCCCATCAAGTGATTGATTCTATGATCAGCTTGTTGATGGAATACATAACCTATAAGTTTTAATAACTAAATTAGTTTTTGTATTCTTATTTAAGTAATTAATAATGTGTGTTATATGTATTTATTTTGAGTGTAACTTATTTTAAAGGCTAGTAGTATCAATTA
This sequence comes from Timema bartmani, assembly GCA_902151455.1. Lineage (NCBI taxonomy): Eukaryota > Metazoa > Arthropoda > Insecta > Phasmatodea > Timematidae > Timema > Timema bartmani. The sequence continues at coordinate 21,791 of CABFWB010003891.1, read as the reverse complement.
TTGCATCTTCAGCTGAAGTTTTTCAATTTTGTAGAGAAAGCAGCTATACGAATGAAATTAAATTTTCTTTAGATATAGAGAAATTAAATTTGGAGATGAGCTTTCGACAGAGTACATTTTACAGCTTTTTTTTTAAATGTTGCCACATTTGTTTTACTTTAATATTTAATCAAATTTATGATTAGGTGATCAGAGAATGTGATCCCTAATCAACGTTGTTGCAACTCAAACTTTTCTTGACCTATAATCATGCTGATGGAAATTCAGCGACTGAAAAATCAATATGTTTGTGCAACGGACCCTTATTAAACCATACAGGTTAAACAATTGGCAACTATGACATTAAAGATAGAGATTGTCATACATATTATAAACCAGTTATGTTCAGTTTAACGCATTTGTATACTAGTTAAAAATCAAGAAAGTCTATTTTTATGTAAAAAAATAGGG
>CABFWB010003891.1:0-21271 GCA_902151455.1 Timema bartmani | reverse complement strand
GGGGCGGGGGTAGAGGGGAACCGGTTGGTATCTATATTGTATGCAAGATTTTGTTAATAATGTATGTGTGATTTATCAGAAAGCAAGAAATGCAAATACACATAACTCAAATATTTTTAACACTTCAGAAAATGAAAGGTTTAAATTTCAAGTTTTAAATTGTCAACAAGTGATAATAGTTAGAACTAATATATTTGTGGCTTGATTAAGTCCAACATATCAATGTAGGAATTGATAAGATCACCAAATTATGAGATTATTCATAAAGTGTAATCATGGTGCCATTAAAGTTCATGTGCGCTCTATGGTACTAACTTAAAATAATTTTATGTCTACAATTGATCCTTTTTCAATCTGTAAAAGTGGACATTCCTTGTTTTTAACCAAAATATTTTGTAGTTTGGATTATGTTATTCTTTTTTATTTTGTGAAACTCAATAAAGATAGTAAAACATATGAAGGAATATTTATTGTAATAATAATAAATATTATGGCATTGTAAGATTATTTATATTATCACAAAAGTAATATTTAAATGCTAGTTTCTATTCAAGATTCGTAAAAATCTCTAATACAATTTTGAAGACCATGAATTTCAATATATTTTCAAGCACTTGATAAAATGAAGAATATAGACTTGTGTAGTTGGCAGAGTAACAAAATCCCCCAGACAAAAAAAAAAATAGTTAGTTTACTGAAAAAAAGGTGTTCTTTTTGTTGTTTATAATGTAATGAACATGACAAACCAAATAGCATTTGTCAGTGGCACCAAGCCTTAAATAACATTTTTTAAACTCATTTTTAAATATTTTCACTTTCAAGCAGAATATTTTTAAAGATTTGAATTTGGATTTGATATTCGAAAGAAAATTTAAGATTCAATAAATATAGGATTCGACCCATCTCTAATTTAAAAGATATATATAAACATACCAGTGTTATATAAATGGTTATTTAGACATTATGCATTTGTAAAGATGAACAAATTATCAAGATTAGTTCAATTTTAGATAATTTTATAGATTATCAACTCTGTAAAGTTTTTACAATGAACATAAGCCTAGTTTATTTGCTATAAAAAAAAGAAAGAAAAAAAACTATATTCTAACATTATGAATCAATGTGTTCACAAACACAAAAATTTTGGAAATTGAAGCTTTTTTCCCCCTTAAAAGTGAAACATAATTTATTATATTTTGAGAGTGTGAATGGGAAAATAGGACACTGAGGTAGAAGGCTAATCATAAAGAGCTAATTTACTTCAAATAGTATTGTTGCAACCACAAAATAACAAAATTCCTAAGCTACATTTTAATTTGGTCTAAATGTTTAAAATATACATCTCTATGTACTGCTTTGAGGCAGTCTCTAAAGACAGACACTTTAAACCTTACATTTGAATTTAAAAAAAAAATTGCTGTAAAATTTATTAGTTTTGATTATTAAGTTTTATGAATCATGATGATGAAGCCCTGTGTAAATGGCATTTTTCTAAACAAAAATTCAATTGATACATATTTCTAGAGCTTTGTCTTGGGCACTAATAACTTGGTATGCATGTATTTTTAATCAATCCTATAATTATCATTTTGTAGGCTAATCGATGTATTATTGAATTAATATTTGTTTTCATAGATCATACCTCTAAAGTAAATAAAGTTTAAAAATTAAACTTATTATTAAAATGTATTCATAATTTTTAAATGTAGTACAATATACTTGTGTAAATTAAAGTGATAAGAAGAAAATTACTACAACATATTTAATTTCTAGTTTGGTATTGTTTGGATTTGCCTTGATTGACATCACAATTTGAAATGTTTATTAATGTGCATTTTAAAACACAACTTACATACAATAGTATTTCAATTATTATATTATATAAGTATAGAATATTTATCATTTGAAATTGAAAAATCGTATACATTATTTTGGGTGTCCAAGGTTGATTAATCCACCGGTATACCAGTATTTGTTCAAGTCTTGGAGCTTCACAGTATACAAATTTACTAATATACTAACCTTACTTATGCTTAGTTATAATACAACACAGATAAAGAATGTTTTTCAATCCCCTGAGAACAACAACTGTAAAGATAACACTTCCACAGTGCTCTCAGCAAGCTGTCATTGCTTCTCAGGAGTGGAACCAGAGCACAATCTTGTAGCAATTAGGTAAGTAAAGTCACGTTAGTTCAAAAGTTGGACATTGGCTCATTTATTGTTACCTAGAGGTTATAGTTTTTTGATTAATTCACAGTGAGCATAAGGTTTCAACAATGTATGTTAGTAGTTTAGTTTAATGACCTAGAGAATGATGTGTAGCTATTTATATTCCAGATCAGTGAAATTGATATAATCTAATTGTGTGTATGTATATAAACATTTAATGTGTTTGTGATGTGCAAGCGATATTCCACGATTTTTATAATGTGTAATATCCTGTGTGTTTAAATTGTATCTCAACTTTACACCAAAGTGACTGTACTGAACAATCCATTAACCTTAGCCATTACTTTGATAAAAACACATGGCAAATGTTGAACCTCAAACAATATTTAAATTATGGAAAATCAAAGATAAATTTAATCAGGTGTTGAATTTAATTTTCAAAATAAATAAAGAAGTTAAAAATCACTATTGATAGATAGATGTCATTCAATTACAAATTATTTTACACATTAGAAGTTAAGTAAGTTGTACACAAATTGTTGAAAATGGTATACTTTCACTCATCCAGAAATTATTGAATACACCAATGCAACTTTGCAATCCATGGGACCAAATTTACATGGTTTTTAATCACAAGGAAACATAAACTTTATATTTAAAATTACTTCTTTCACTCAGGAATTGGTAATTTTAATATGCTTGCTAACCCCACTAAAAATTGAGAATTTTAAAATAAAATCCTGGTTGATATTTTACAAGTTCAAAATATTATTACTATGTTTTAGTATACTTTTAATGTGCCCTGAGTCTGTTACGTACCACTTCTTGCTGGTGAAGTTTCTTTGAATGTAATTAATAACAATGACAAATATAACAACTCCCTAGCCTATTTCCTCTTAAGTGTCTTAAAAAAACCGTCAAACAAAATTCAACTTTTAGTATGAGTGTGTAGCACAAAATTAGTTTATATTAGGTGTTAAATTACTAAAAGCCTAATGTTAATTCAAATTCAAATAACTCATTAAAAATATTATAATGGTTAGCTAATCATAGCCATACAAAACTTTGTCCTAAACTTTGTATGCACAAACCATGCCGCACCACATGAACCATGATAAGTGAGCTACAGTTAGAATAGTTGATAATCTACATTGATCTGTAAAGTTATATGAAACCAAATTAACAAAACTGACAGTTTCTTGTAAAAAATAAACATATATATTAATTAAAACCTTATTCAAATAAATTGTTGTGTGTTGGATTAAGGGTAAACTGAAAGTGATTAAAATTTTGAGCTATATTTATTTTAGCAAAGCAATCACAGACTGTATTATTTTAATAAATAATCTATGATAAGTGGGCTATCATTTATAAAAAAAAACACATCTGAGATTGTTTATTTATTAATTTATCAATCACATTTGATTAAACCTTTCACATATTTTTATCAAATCATTTATGATTGAATTATATGATAAATGAAGATCCCACTATGCATATGGGTAGGCCTACCTACAGCAAAATAATGAACACAAAAAAAAACTACTTAAATCAATAAAGAAAACAATTTTTTAATGAGGTATGAATCTGTTTAACAATATGCATAACTGATTAACCATTTAAGTACTTTATTTTATACAAAAATTAATTTGGAATTTCTAGTAGTTGGTGAAAACTTTACTTTTTAGTTATGGAATAATAAGAATAAAGTTTATGATGGGTTATCTATTTTTTTTAGCATTACCCATTCGGATAACAAGCAAATGAACTAATAAAATTATGCTTATGTGTTAGGGAGAGGAAGTTTGATTTTAGAGGAAGTGCACCCACATGTGTGTGAAGGTAAATTATAAAACCAAATAGGAAAAAGAATATTAAAAAAATCAGTCCACTCGACAGGGATTCGAAACCCAATCTCCCAGACATCTGCAGTCCAGTCTATTGTGAGAGTGATGACAGATCATTCAACCACCAAGGCAGATTATGAAGGGCTATAAATACAATCTACCATTATGTTTTGACAAATTTAGTTAGAAACAATGTAACATACTACAAGGAGAAAATGTGTTTTGTGTTAAACTTAGTGCTGGATGGTTGTGCATCTAAAGAATCCCAAATTTTATTTTTAACTATAATTTAGAATTCTTTTAAAGTGCATTTCCATTTGAAGGGTGTTAATTTCAATTAGCACTAACATTTTCATAATCCTTTTTATGTTGGTATATATTTTAAGGCAAATACAACAATACAAAATGATGTGTGTATAAAAATAGAAGTTAATTAAGGGTCTGCACTGTTGGGATTCTGGTTTTCAGTGGGCACTAGCTGTTTTGAAGTTGATGCCTGCTATAAATGAAGAATTTTTTTTTTTTAAATTATAAAATAAATAGCAATCAAGAAAATTGCTTGCTTTGTATTTTATGAAATTTTTTAATTAAAGTTTTAATTACAGCAAAATTTAAATGAAGTAAGCAATGTTTTAAATCACATTATTTAGAATTGCAAGCAGAATAATGTTGCAAACAACATTCTCATACTGCCTTCACCAATACACAGTTATTATAGAACAATGTTGTGATGGTGTCCTCATCACTCAGTTACCATAGAGCAATATTGTGATAGCATTATTTTACTGCCTTCATCTCTAAATAATCTTAGACAAATGTTGCGAGAACATTATTTTATTGCCTTCATCTCTTATAGTTGTCCTAAAACTAAGGCAAAACACTACTCTTGTTTGAATGATGAAGAATTGTAAACATGTTTCAAATTTCAATGAGCCAAAGTATGATATACTTGATGCAAATATGAAATGCCAAATTTCGGGTGTCTCTTTAGATAACACGCTGTATCTGGGATTGAATTATGATTACATCCTATATTTTGGCTCGAATGTATTTATATTTATAGTGCTGTTATTTAAAGTATATATGTATTTGAGTTCAAATTTTGATTTGTTATTCACTATCCTCTGATAAGCATTAATACAAACAGTTTTTGTGGTAATTTCAGATGATTTTCACCCTCATGACCTAAAAGTTTGCTCCTCCCCCCATCACCTCGTTTAAATAGTAAGTATTTATGAAGAGACCAAGTATCACACTATCACACTATTAAGGGTTTTATGGGAAGCTGTATAACCCTCCAAAATATTTGCCCACAAACTATTCTCAGTTAAATTTAAGGTCCTTTGTGTTAAAGGTGGTCACAAGATAACACACATCTTTTATAAAATCATATTCACAGATAAATACAGCCAGTGGCGAATTTAAAAATGTTGCACCCCCCAATTTTTTTTTTGCTAAGGGCTTTAGGAAGTTTCGAAGGAAATAGATGTTGGGGGGAAGGGGGGGCGGGGGCAGAAGTTAATATTAGAGAAAAGAATTCTATGAGAGATAATCAGGCATGTACAGTACATGCCTTACAGTAGCTTGAGTTTTATGAAGAAGGGAAGACTGACATCAGTTACAAAGTGATTGCAAGGTACAGTTATTTAAAAATTAATATTGTCATTCTGACTTTAATGTGAACTATTTCGATAATGTTAGCCAATAATTTTTAAACATTATTTAAAACAAATTATTATAAAAATAATACTATCCAAAATGTGCCGCCCCCTAAAGCTGCCGCCCTTAGGCCCGTGCTTAGTGGACCTATAGTGTAAATACGTTTCTGAATACAGTACAGGTTGAGAAAATCTAAGATGTGTATGCAAAATGTGTTGCAACGATTTACTTATTTTGTCTGCAGGTGTATAAAATGGTATGCCTTTAGACTTAATGTACTTAATGTTGACTAATATTACCAACAGCTAAGACATGAAAATTATAGTATGGTCCTATTTGTTTATAAGTACCACCTAAATGTTTGGCCAGGTCAAAGTAATTTTTAAAATTATAGTTTACAGATTTAAAAAAATATTTATGCAGTTATAACCATTAAGTGTTTCAAGTACATTATTATAATGTTAGAGATGTCACATAAAAGTTTGAAAAATATCTTAGTAAAACTTTACTTTAAAATATAGTATACTACCAGTGTTTTTAACAACTGTTGAAACTCACCTATTAATGTTTGATTTTTTTTTATCATTATATTAATATTTGAGTAATTAAGAGACTATGAAAACATGATTTTACATTCTAAATTTTAAGTGGAATATATGCCTTTCAACATACATACTAATAATTTTATATTATATTTAGTAGCATTATAATTTTGAATAGCAGTTAGGTGTTTTTAAACTTTTTTTCTTACTATCCATTTGGGTTATACCCTTTTAAACTCAAATGTTTAATAGTTTACTTAAGAGCCAATCCCACAGACAATTAACTAGAATATTAGATACAAGATTATGTTCAAATCAGAAACTGCAATGAAGCGTGGTTTTATCCTTTGTTCACTTGCCGACAGCAACAGTAAGATGGTAAGAATAGTATTCTCAATATTTTTCTTGTTTGAGAAGAATTTCAATGGTCTCAATTCCATTGTTTTCTCATGCAGATGAAAGAAAAATCACACTGTAGCGCGACATTTAGTTCTAACTGTATAATCTACTTAAATTACACTCGTCTTGGAATGAAGTGGGCTCAAAATCAAAACAATAAAAGAAATAGCCTCAGTGTATTACTCAGTGACCCGCCACCCTGATGATAGAACACAGGTGGAGTGAGGGAGTTATATCCTGGGGAAATAGTATGATTGTTTAATTTATTTTATTTCATTTTATCAGGTAATATCACATGGCTGATTAGAAGCAATTATAAATGCAAATAGGATCATAATGTGGTATTTATATATAAACAAAAAGTGAGCCATCAAAATTGTGCTAAAAACAGCTATTTTTAGGTACAAACAAAGAGTGTACTTGTAAAATCCCCTTTTATTCTGTGTAAAAATGTTGCAACCCACTCCATATGTAGAAAATTTGAAACAAATGCACACCAATTTAAAAATTGAAATAACCTACTCAAATTTGATTAAAAAAACACATTTATTTAAAAAAAATCATTATAATTCATTGTGTTAAGAACCAATAAACTAGTTTTCTTTTGCAATATATTATGACCTCCTGTGCATATTATTAATAAATTAACTTTATAAAGTGCTGTAATTGATTAAATATATGCAAGCATGGTTTGCGACTAAAAGTTATATGAAAGACAAGTTAGACAACATAGACTTATGTTGAACTTAAATAAACATCCGGTTTAAACATTAACTCAGAGAAATGTGCAAGTGTATCTTCAATTTTGGATGGATGCTTGCTTATACAAGGAAGTGAACAGGGAATTTGAAAAAATATATTCACTCATCATCTTTGTGTTAGTATCATTTATATAAAATACTCAAACAAACCTAGTTTTGTGTTAGAGTTATAAAGGTATTATCTAGGTAGTAAGTAACAATACTGGTAAAATTTATTAATAAAGTTTACGTATACCAGACGTTTGGCCATATCAAACAGACAAAATGTTCAATTTGTGATCAATTCAGTTTTAAATTTCAACTACATGAGTGAAAGTGTGAATGAAACATTACAATACAAAATAGTTTCAATAATTGCAACCCCAAACTGAAAGCATGAACGATGGTTAGCTAACACAAATATTATTTTGGCAAAAACTTAACTTTACCTAAACACTTGGCTTCTAACCAAGAAGTAGGCACTGCTATTTAATATCTCCACAATAAAGTACATGTACAGGTAAGCTCTCGTAGCTACAGGTAAATTTTACAAGTATGTTTATAGTTTGGTTTCATAAAGAGCCTCTTAACTTGCATTAACTTGTAAATCAAGGAGTATTTTCTATAAGTCTCAGAACGTTGGTAAAATACTTCATACACGCAATTTTAATGAATTGTGTTTTCCACACATGGGCCAGTACACTACAACCTGTGTATACAGTTATAAGTAACACGAACAGTGATGGATTTAAAGGGGGGTGAACACCCTGGGGCCCCCACAAACTCCCACAAGAAAGAAAACAATCATTTTAATTTTCTATTGTAGATATCTACAGCTACCAAGCCAGTGGCAGTGGAACCTTATTTGTTTAAGGAAAATATATATATATATATATATATGTGTGTGTGTGTGTGTGTGTGTGAACTTGCCTCTACCCCCACCCACCCCATGTACCCGCCCATAAAGGTTTGAAACATTAAATGTCTTTCAAAGCTATTTGGAGTAGTCCTCCACAACTTGGAAAATTAGATTATTTTTATAAACTATTTGGAGTCTTCCCTAAAATTTTTGAAATTTAGATGCCCCTCGAAACTATTTATAGTGGTCCTCACCTTGATATTTTCCAACAGTTAAATACCTCTATAAGCTATGTGAAGTAGTCTTCTCAATGAATTTTTAAAAAATAATTGTATTTCTTTAGATGCTATTTGGAATGATCCTCACTTGGATATTTTTGAAAATTGGATGCTTTTAGAAGATAATTAGAGTTGTCATCACCTGGATAATAATATGTATCTGGAATCTGTTTGGAGTGGCCCTCTACCAGCAAAATTTTAAAATTGGATGCCTCTATGAAATATTTGGAGTCTTTCAGCTTCATATTTGAGAATATCGGGTGTGAAATACGTCCTGAGGGGTGACCCTTTTAAAAGCTATTTAGTGTTGTCCTCAGAATTGTTTTGAAATGTTGATGCTCCTAGAAGCTCTTTGGAGTAGTCCTTAGGAAATGTTTCAAATTTAGATGCCTCTAGAAGATATTGGAAATGGTCTTATCTAGCATATTTTTGAAAATTGAATGCATCTAGAAGTCATTTGGAGTTTAAGATAAGGGTATCTTTCAGCTTCATATGCAATAATATATTTGAAATGTATCCGGGGGAAATTGTTTCCAAAGGGAAGTGCACCCTACTCCCACAGTTCTGCCGCCACTGTACCAATCTGGTCAATTGATACAAAAATGATCTCAAACCATCCTTAAGGAATGAACTAATACAATTTGCAGCACTAGTGGTGGATATTAGAGAAAACTTCAAACAATTTTTCAAAGTATATGATGTTCTATGAAATCCTCAATGAACAACCTTTTAGAATAACATTTTCCCATTTTGAAATGTTGTCAAGAATATATTTAGCACTTATGGTATTAAACTGTAGTGAGGAAAGGTCATTTTCAAAAATGAAGTTGAAAAAAAATCTGTTTTGTACAATCATGAACCAATATCGTTCTAACATATACCTTTCCTTACTCAGCATGGGAAATGATATACAGTACTTCATGAAATAGACTTTAAAGAAATTAGTGACACATTTGCTGCAAAGAAAGCAAGGTTATTTTGTATTATAATGAGCATTTTCATGAAGTCTTTATGTAGCCAATTTTCTTTTACTTTGTTACTATTACAATGGTGTAACTTACATGGAACAGCTTCGGTGGCTGCATGCCATAAGGCATTACTCTTGCAATGGACTACAAAACCAATGACGGGGAAATATGGGTTTGAATCCTGGCCGGGTATACTGAATGGGTTTTTTCCTAAATGGTTTTCCTCTTACCATCCTAGCAAATGCGAGCACACTTTCTCTAAATTCAAACTTCCTAATCCCAAACTCGTTCGCGTAATTAGTATATATGGTTTTATGGGGACCTCCCCACCATGTGGTGCCTCAGAGCCCCCACATATGTAAATCCAGCACTGAACATGAATGTTATATTCACAGAAACTGATGATGGATTTAGACAAGGGGAGGAGATGGCCACATTATTTTATAAATATAATTTAAATGAGCTTTGTCCCAATGAGTAATGAATGGTTCCTAATTAGTTTTATTGAAACTTGAGGAACCATTACATGATATATAGTGATGTAAAATATTTATCAGCATATGCCTTGGTTAAACAAAAATTAAATTATACAATAAAATGCAAATTTACAACCCTACTTCATTTTATAATTCTATTTAATCTTCTTTTGCAACTCAATCTAAGAATTATCAAACCAGAGTACCCTATGTTCCTTAACTTTTCTGAGATGATATAATTTATTAATTAATTGCAACTGTGGGAAGTTAGCTTTCAATAGTTGGTGTACTTATAGTTGCTTCAATAATGGTAACAAAATTGTCTGTTTGTATTAATTTTTAACTTTTAAATTTATCACTTGAATTGTAGATATTTCCAAGTTCACCAAATTTTACTAGTCATACTATTGTCTTTGTGACATCCTTTTTATTTAAAATAAATTGCCAAACATCAACTTGTAGTTTGTAGACATGCTAGTGCCATATGATATTGGTAAGGAGTATTTGTAATTTGACAGTTACAAAAGCTACCAAATTACTATAACACATGTGTCAAGTCATGTGATCTTCAGCTATCATCTTTGATAGATAGTATCAATATCAATAAAGTAGTATTAGTAGTAGTATGGTAAAATGTCAATAGTGACAACAAAATGTTTGTTTTTCCTGCTAGTATATAGTTGTTTTTGGAAGATTTGATCGCCACTGTTGGCAACAGCAGTGATATACTACAACTAAATGCTAGTTCAGAGTGGAACAATGGTGTTCCTCCATTTCTGACACGAGGGAACGTTTGAATGCCTAATGCTTACTCCCACAGGGGTAGGTGAATAGAGCCTAACTGTATGTTTTTGTACCAAATTATAGATAGCTTGGTATTGTATAGTATAATGAGGGCAATCAGGAGAGGAGCAAGTGTACTGATGACTGTTCAACGCACAATGATGAGGACCAAATGGATCAAGAGTTAGTTGTTTTAAGAAACTTATAGAACACCTGTGAAAGTGGGGTGCTCAATGTGTGCTGTGGTTTAATGGAACTTGGGAGTTGGTAAGTGTGGAGTGACCTGAAATATTGATGGGAAAACTGGGAAAAGGCTTCTTCCTTCGTGATGGGTGGTAAGGGGTTGTTGAAAAGTATGAAATTGGGTTGTTTGTACGGTTCTAGTGACAAGTACACCCAGAAGAGGCTGTTCTGATGAATATGTGTAAAGTCTGAGATGTGATTTATAGGAATGGGATTGGTCTTGAGTGTGTGCAGCACTACACGGGGTGTGGATTGTGGGGTCTGGTGTTACACAAATGAGAAACTGGGGTTAGTGAAAATTGTGAAAACAATTTTCAACAGAAAAGAAAGGCATTGAAGCAAAATGAAATTCAGACCTGTTGCATGTCTTCTGACAAGAGTGTGGATAGAGGTTTGGAATGATCAGTCATAGCGAGGGGAAGTTAAGTGCCCATCCCTATATATATGTGCAAATGTTAGGGAGGAGAGCAGTTGATTCAAGTCCATGGGGTAAGAATTATGTCCCGGGATTTCCTTTCATTACCAACCTGGTTAATACAGTTAAGAATACCAAGGTGATAGTGACATTCTGATTCTAGATAGTTAACATGTGCGCACTTCAACTGAGATTACTAATTTGAAAGACTTGTATTTCAAGAATATAAGTGGAATGCCGATTCCCTAAGTCAGCTAAAATATAGAATCAACTCATGGATGACTGCATCTAGCATGTCGACCTGTTGTGTTATGGTGATTGGTGGTCAGAATAAGATGATTGTCATTATGTGTGAGGGCTATTTCAATTAATGATAGTGATAAAGTTAAAATATATCCACATGCAAAAGAAGCAGAAGTTTTTTATATAGATTTTTTTAAAAGTTATGTGAGAAATAAAATGTAATTTTGGTTAAATATTGTGTTATGTATTTGACACAAAATAATTATTATTTCAGGTATGTGCAAATTAGGGCTTGTTTATTTCCTACCCTAGATGTAATATTATAAAACTCATACCAAGTAATTAGAACTTATTTTACTCTGCAGACAATCTTAATAAAAAGTGTATTTTTGACCTGAAAAATAAATATTTTATATAAGAGGGTAAAATTGTCTAATTTCAATTGAAAGCAGCTAATCTTCTTATTAGGTTGCATTAAGAAATTAGACTGATTTCAAGGGACATACATTGATACTCAAAACTGAATTGATCCACAAAATATACTAGAACATTTTACAATTGGACCACCAACAATGAAAAACCACCACTATTTTATTAAAGGGAAAAAATAAACATCACAACATTTTTTTATTGATACTGCACAAACTTACTATAAAGGGCAATCAAAATATATAATTTGTAAGTTTAAAAATGTATAGATTGCACAAATTGAAATGTATGCTACATTTGTCACTTCAAGATGTGCAGTTAAAAACATTTCTTATTGTATTACCACCATCACCGAGCTGTGACTTATGGTCAACAACTTCATGCTCTAAGATAATGTCCCCATTGCATCAAGGCAAAAGGATAAAATCATAATATTTTTAATATATGTAGATGTCTTAAAACTCTACAAGGAAAGAAAAAACTCAACATTTATGTTAGATAATATGGTATCAATAGTGAGATATTAAAAAATATAATGCAATTTTATTATCTAAATATGACAAAGTAAAGCGACAAAATATCTATCTAGAAAGCGTACCCAAATCGGTATCGTATAGCTCAGTTGTATACTGTGTCAGCAATTACTAGATTTCCAAATTTCATTCATCTTACACTTTAAAAATTAATGGTTGTTTTCTTAATGTGACTTTGTGAAATAAAATATACCTGTTATTTACAAAACTAAATGGTTTCCTAGACTATAATCTAAAGATGAATGAATAAGTTGGAAAACTGAGAGTTTCCTAGGTCCTTAGTTCCTCTCCACTGTGTGTAAGGCTGCACTACTAAAACCATGGTGGAAAGTGCCAGTTTCACTGTATGATCCATCACCTACAGTCTGGCTCCGCACACTTCTTCACTCACTGGAGGCAGCACTAGAGAACAAAACTAAACCTTCCTGCCAGGCACCCTTGGGAGGTTCAGCGTATAAGCGCAAGGTTACCTAGGAGTAAGCGAGCTAACAATCTTTCATGTTGGAAGTGCACGAAGCCTAGGTGGAACTAAGAGAAGCCACAGAGTCGACGAGAGCGGCCCTAAAGCTTCTGTCTCTTGACCGAGTCTGGGTCACTGCTGTCTCCACTATCCTCTTCATCAGGGTGCAGAGGCTGCACCGGTGGGAAGTCAGGGATCTGCTCCCGGGGACAAGGGGGGGCCCAGCCCCCAGATCCCGGCCGTACAGGGGACCCTGATGACTTGGGTGTGACGTGACCCCCCTGAAACCACACACATCTATTACACATCTTACTACATTAGACAATATATTTAACACTTGGAATCTTAAGGCCCAGGTCTTGAGTCCACTTTACACTCCTAGAAAAGTGTCACATTGTTTAAAGATCTTTAGATTTGAACCAAGAAGACATAACTACAACGGGGAATGAGGGAACACATCCACCTCGGGCTTGTTGTGGTTTCCACCAAGGGATGGACTCTTGATAAAAAGTACCATTGATCATAGCTAGAACAAGGAAGGAGTGTGGTGGTCACAGGATTTAGACAATTAAGTGCCAATTTACTGTAAGCAGAGTTGATATAAATAGAATAACAGGGAGGGTGTACAGTGAAATGAAGTTGATAGTCAGATAAAGAATCTATGTCAGTAACGTGTAACATGGGCACATTGCCTCCCGAGGACCCCCCATCCTCATTACCCTTGGCCATCACTATGAGTGAGTGGTTTAGTCTTAATTTGCCCCCTCCCTCTCACCGACATACATTTGTGGATACACCTCCGATTTAGGCTGGGGTCTATCAGAGCAAATAACAAGCTATGAACATGTTCAAAATAGGTAAAGGACTCAGGATATCAGAATGCATTTTGTATGTGTTCGAAGAAAATCATCAAGATTACTTTTTTGGTTCTACTTTGCTTACTAAATTTAATTATTATTAACAAACAATCACAACAAAGTTATTAGTAATAAAGTACACAATACGGAAATCTATTATTCCCATAGGGTGATAAGTCCATCAACAAAAGTTCAATATAATTATAAAAAACCTATTTAATAGAATGGTGAGGTATACTAGTAAATGGTGAAAAGTAAATATACAAGTTAGTACTTTTTTTTAGACCCAAGACAGTGAATACATGCAATGGGTATGTAAAATTCTTACTCTTTCAATCTCAAAATGGAACACAGAAGGTCAAACATTTCCACACACTAAGCTAAATATGAGACTTGTTGGAAACTCTGGAGTGTGACATTTCATAACTCGATTGAGATGGCTGGGAAAGAAGTGTTGTCACCAGTCGTGAGTGTAGTTTCATTGTATAACTGAGCACAATAGAGACATTTCCTTCATAACTCCATTTCACTTTGTGTGCAGAGCAGGGGGTGCTTTTAAATCACTACCCCCCCCCAGCAACTATTAATTTTTCTGTCAAATTCCATTTACAAGAATCTTTATAATAAACAAATTATCGCTCTTTATTATGATTTTGTTTAAATGAATTCTTAACCGTTTTTAGATTTACAAAGAAAAATAATACTGTTTTTGGAAATAAAAAAGGTGGGATGCAAAAAACAAAAATTGGGTGAAGGGGTTGATTTATGGTGTAGACATCTGGTAACCCTTTCTAAAAGAAAATGCCTCACCACAGATTTAATAATGACATATTCTTAGTTAAGTAAAAAGATTTATTTTAGTTAAATATTGAAACTATATGTTAAGATGGTTGTTTATAAAATTTAAGTTTGTGCAAATATTGTAGATCATAGCTTGCTTGTACAAATTTGCCAAATCACAAGCAAAAATACTCGAGTTAAACCTTCACATTTGCTCCCGTCCTTTAGCTTTTCAAAATCTTGGGAATGTTATAGCTATATGTACACAGTATTTATTACAATCAGATTTGAGGAACATGTAGTTTAAAGATGCAGAGACAACAATACAGTTGTAATATTCTTTGCTTGGTTGTTAGGTTGTATAATGTAATGTGGACTCAACTGTCAGTAAGATGAGTGAGTCATGAATTCTTGAGTGCAACTGCCATGTTGGATGTCTCTCAATGATGACCAAGTGTTTTAAATTATCCCTACTTGAAACATCTGTTCTTCAGTGAGTGGTGGAAAAGACATACAAATTAAGAGTGAGCCAGCACCCTTAAAGGTGCCGATTAAAGAAGTCTAGAGAGACAAACCCTCTTTCTTACTAGCTATCGAGTAACATGGGAGGGTTTTACTCTCAATACCCGGGAGCAGGACTTGTGGTTGTCACAGTAGTGATAATCTATTGAGTTAGAAAGAAAATAGTCACAGAGGCATTAAACATGGACATGTTAGTTAATGCGCGGTTACTGCCATGACAATCTTAGCTTAGACAACTACCATCACATCTATTATAGCCACCCTGTTCACTATCAATACCATTCCATAAAAAACATCAAAATGCACTTCTATGTGCCTCGCATTACAAATCCCTTCCTAAGAGCCATCTTTACCAAACAACACCAGATAGCGGGGAAGGGGCAGTGACAATCTTATTTATTTAAGATATAAAACAATATACTTTTGAGCCCATTATAAAATTATCTAGCAATGCTTTTAATTGGTACAAAGGATTGTTGTAGAATCCATTTATCACAGCTACCCAGCTTAAAATTACTAATGATCCTGCTCAATTAAAAGAAGAAGCAGTAATAGACAATTAATGATATCTCAGTAGTAACAAGCAACATACACAAATTTATTGAGTCATAATTAATGGAAGCAAAAAAAGAGAATGAACATAAAATAAAAATCTTGCCCAGAAAATTTCATTTGAGTATTACGAATGGAAATCTAGAATAGTCTAAAACAGGGGCCGCCCGCAGGCACACATGGATCTATTTGTATGTGTCCACCAGGATACGCATACTCCAATTTAGTTCCCTTTGAAAATAAATAAAAAATATAAAAAGTTTCCAAATATGTCAATAATTGCAAGAAATGGGTGTTTTTATAGCAAATTATATGGTATACACGTAGAAAAGTCGGGTGATGTGTTCAAGAAAAGATTTGCACAATTTTGTGAAAGTGAGCTAAAGATTTTTTTTTTAAATCCATTTAATACTGTGGATATCAGTATAATTGCTAAATATTTTAACTAAGTGTACAAAACGAATTATTAAGAATTGAAATAGGAGATTTTGGAACTACAGAACAACTTATCCTTCAAGGCTTGCCATACAGACACAAATTTCTGGAAACTAGTAGACCACACAAAATTTCTTTTATGATGGAGATTAATTAATCATATTTAGGATAATCTTTTCTGTGTGAATCAGCATTCTTCATAGTGAAAATTGTGAAAACAAAATATAGATCTTGCCTTTCAGATGCAAATCCAAGGGATTGTTTAAGAACTGCTGTATCAAATTACGATCCGGACTTTAAAAATATCAGTGAAATACAGTTCCTTACATTAAAAATCACATTTAGACATACCTTTTACATTCTAATATCAAGAGAAATGATTGTGTTTGTGAAAATATTAATCTCAAGGTTTTGACAAATTTTTACGTTTTAAGTGAACATGAACACAAAAAAGTGGATTTTACGGTTCTTTTTGTCCCCATGTCTGTGTGCCTGACTATCCATGCGCATGAATTTTAAATGGTTTGATGGATTTTGTTCAAACTTGATATATAGAAATTATAGGGCTATACCACATAGCCCTCCAATTGAGGGTAGTTTACTGATGAGTAATTTTTTTGAATTCCAAATAGCACTACATAAATGGTTTTTGGCCAAAAATTCTTGGAAGGGTAGTTTACTGATGGCAATTTTATCAAAAACTTGAAATATTTTACAAATGGCTCTAACGATTTAGTTACACATGGGTATCTTGGGAGTGTTTGAAAAAACAAATAACAATGTGTACTTGTTTTTGGGGTAAAAAAAATTATTTGGGGGCAGTTTACTGACGACGTGTTTTTCAAAAACTTGAGAAACATTTTACAAACAAATATAACAATTTGATTCTATATGAGTATCTTGGTTGTGATTGACTGATTTTTCAAAAACTTGAAATAGTTTACAAATGGATCTAATGATTTGGTTCCAATTTGTTATTTTAGGAGTGTTTGTTTGATATGACAATTAACACTGTATATTTATTTTTGGGGTGAAAACTCATTTATGGGTAGTTTACTGTTGACCAGAAATATTTCGAAAATGACCCTAACAATTTGTTCCAAATTGGTATCTTGGGAGTTTTTGACATGACAAATAAACCTGTATACTTTATTTTGGGTAAAAATGTGATAGTCTTTTACTAAGAAGTGAATTTTGAAATTTTGAATTATTTTGAAAATGGCTGAAACGATTATGGTTGAAATGTATATCTAGCGAATGTTTAACATGAACATGACAAATAAAGCTGTATACTTATTTTGGGGTGAAAATTTGGTTATGGGTACTTTAATGATGACTATTACATTTGAATTTTAATATTTAAAAAAATGGCTTTGGCGATTTTTTTTAAAAATTGGTATCGAGAGACCATATTTTATATATCAATAATAATGTATGTTTAGTTATCTAAAATAAAATAATTAAAAAGTTTTGTTTTTGTAAATGCTGTTACAGCAAACTGTTTTGGAAACTGACTTTGAGGAGTGAATTTAAAATAAATGGAAATCTGGGAATAGTTTTTTTTATTTTTACAAATAACAAATAATTTTAAAGTATTTTACAAATATTTTATTTTTGAAAATTCTAATGTTTTACAAGATAATGTGTTTGTTTTTATGAGTAAAACTTATTTAAGGATGGTTTACTAAGAACCTATTTTTGAAAATTTTCTTCAAAGCAATAATAAACAACATTAGAAAGTTTGTACGATTGTGTAGTACCACTTATTTTCTTAATGTTTAAGATAGTGTGATTTAATGTTTGGCCAAAATCAATTATTTATATTAACCTACCTGAATAAAGTGAGTGAGTGTAGTGAGTGAGTGAGTGAGTGAGTGAGTGAGTGAGTGAGTGAGTGAGTGAGTGAGTGAGTGAGTGAGTGTGTGTGTGTGTGCGCATGTGTGTGTGCATGCATGTATATATATATCTGTGAAAAAGTTCAGAATTTAAGAGGGTGGCTAAAGGGGCCACCAAAAAAAGTGCCCACTGTGGGTGGAAGTTTATCAAGAGCATCAAAATGTTAGTATTGTGGAGTAAAATAAAATCTGTAGCTTATTGAACAAACTGTAAAACAAAACTTTAAAAAACTTAAAATGGTATCCTTACATTCAAAACGTTTTTATATTGTCATGTGATTAATATTTGAGTTTAAAATAAACAATCCATCAATAATATATAAAGGCATCAACATTTCTATCAATCTGTAGAGGCGCTCGGTTAACCAATGAGAGAGGATAACACTGCTCAAAACCATTTCTGTTTGGGAGGAGGGAGTTTGGAGGCAATATAGCCCTTCCTCTCCATGAAAGTATTTTGAATAGTGTATTTTTGTATTCTGCATAGGGAGTAGCTCTTAGAATCTTTACTTATTTACTCTATATCACGAGGAACTCAAAAGATCATTGACACACATACAAAAGTATGCCACCTATCCTTATCTTCAGATAGTTCTATCTAATCCACCTCATTACACCCTTTCTCTTTCAGGTCCATTCTAATGTTATCCTCCCATCTGTGTCTAGATCTTCCCATTGGGTTTGCCAATCAATACCTTGAACATGGTTCTAGATTATCCCATTCACACTGCATGTGCTGTCCACTGTAGTCTATGAGACTTGATTATTCTAGCAATGGCTTGTGATGAGTACAGGGTATGTAACCCATCATTATGCAACCTCATTCACTCCTCAGTAACCTCTTCTCTTTTTGGACCAAATATATTCCTAAGCACCTTGTTACCAAACACCCTAAATTTGTTGTCATTATGCAAGGTAAGCAAACACATTTCACACCCATAGAGAACAAGTGGTAAAATTATTCTTTTGTATATTCTGAGTATTACATTCCTTGAAAGCAGGCAAGATGTCAACAGCTTACTGTCCGAGTAAAAGCATGCATTTCCTGACTGCATTCTTTTCCTAATTTCCACTCTTAATATTGTTATTGCTAGTTAAAAACTGTTTCTAGGCCTTAAACTCATTAACCATGTTAAATTATATGGTGTTCACAGCAATCTTTAAATTATAATCCTCAATCGGTCTTCTCTGTGTGATACTATACTAATTAGTCTTTTTAGTGTTCACTTCTAAACCCATTTCCTCACTATCATCTAATAAAATGTCTGCATTTCTTGCAACAGATTCCAACAAAGCTAAATTATCTGTGTATCCTAACAGCTGCAGTGTACGGCTGAGTGTGAATCCTTCCCTACTTTCTTTCAGTACCCTAATAGCAAACTCTGGCCTGTGTATCCAGCCCACAGACACTTTGACCAATTTATTTTCAATGATGAATGCGACAATTTTGGTGCTCCTGTAGTACACAAAATGCCTACATACACAATCATATGCGACCGGCGGTAGTATTGTAAATTCTCAATCACAACAGTCATACTGTGGTGTATAGTTCCTCCTCGGAGTTCACTAGCCACGTTTCATAAAGTTCATCATTAGTGTTGAGTGGAAGGGCTGAGGAACATTTCCAATTTGGGGAAGGTGGGACAGTTACAGTAAATTGGCTGCATAGCTTACATTTATTCATGTTTATTAATTATGGTTATAAGCTGTGTGTGTATATACAAAACACACAAAAATACAACACAAAAACCACAACACCCCCAACCACCAATTTTCTTCGGGAGGGGGCATACAATGTATTGAAGCTATTATGATTGGGAATTTGAGAAGTACTTTTTTTATGCGTAGTGGTATGACTTGAATATAAGGTAATTCTGCCCTTAAAATTTACTGTTAGTGAAATTAATTTCAATCTTGGGGGGGCTAGAGGAAATAGCCCCATTCTGAGCGTGCTAATGTATAGGACTATATAATGCAAATAAAATATACGTTTCATAGAAAATGTTTGTGTCGTCAGATATTAAAATTCACTCAAAAATAAGCAAATTAAATGATAAAATGAACTCATCTGCCAAAACTCGACTACATGCACACAAAAAAAAGTTAAATGGTAAGTTTAATATTTCTTTCAACTTAGGGTTACCAATGTCCCCAAATCCTCAGGTCAATCTCATATTATAAGAATTTGACATGTATCCCAAGTAGAAGGTCTGAGTGACAACTATTCTTATAAATTCTTAAGTTTTGAACATTGTAGGTTTCAAATTTTACATAGTTTTGATTATTTTCTCTGGGTTTTTAAAAAAGAGAGATTGGGCACAGTGTCGGTAATAAGATTAATTTAGAGGGGGGGAGGGGGGTATTTGGCAGGGAGTGGTAAAATTAGACTCCTATTTGTCCTCAGAGTCATTGTCATCAAATGTATTTCTAGGTCTAGCTTTGTGACACTTAGTCTTGGTCCATGTATCATATTTGACATGTATCAGAACAAGGTATATACTGATACACTTGACTGTTTACTCCGACACAGAATGAACCTAGGTCTACCAGTTGTATCCCCTGCTAGTAAGTCTCCACTTCAAGTCCCCAGCTCTCAACCAGGACCATATAACGGCGGGTAGAGCGCGGCCATCACATAACAATGTTACAAGCCATCAAACTCGGCCAGTCTCGTTCATCTGGGTCATTCGCGCCGGCTCCGAGAGACATAAACCCTCCAAATCTTCGTGGAGAGCAACACGGCCAGGGCGACATAAAAGTCACCGGACACGACGACTCCATAAATTTCTTTTTCAGTCCATTACATTTAGTCCCTTGGCCCGATCTTAAAAAAGAAAACTCCTGTTCAGGATTCGTTTCTCGTTTCCCCAGCCATCACGAGCCTGGTAACAGCTACAGTAGGGGCTGGGGTGAGGGGGAGGGTGAAGGGAAAACTGCTCTGGGTGGAAGAGTGCACTAACAGACTCATAGCTTGGCACGTTTTCTCCTTTTGGATTTCAAAATAAAATAGTTTAAACCTTTTTATTATTTTTTTATTTGATTCCGGGTGACCTGGTGGTCTAGGGGTAAGGTGTCAGACTTCTGTGCTGGGGGGTCTGGGGTTCAATCCTAGGTCCCGGCACAGATTTATCTGAATGCCAAACCCTTCCTTCACCTCTGACAAGACGTGTATTAATCACAACTT